>CM071955.1:24830000-24945000 GCA_036784905.1 Acrossocheilus fasciatus | reverse complement strand
TCTATCTATCTATCTATCTATCTATCTATCTATCTTTCTATCTATCTGTATATCTATCTGGATAAACAGACAGACAGAAAGACAGACAGACAGACAGACAGACATACAGACAGATAGATAGATAGATGCCATGACCATACTGGCATTTTAATTTTACAAAAAAAAAAACAAAAAAAAAAAGTAGATGTAGAGATGTTTAATTTATTTTTATTTTATTTTGTTTTATTTTATTTTTAACCTGTTGCAGGTCAGCACAATATCTCTCCATAATTACCGTTATGACCATCTAAACGATCACACACACTCATGGCTTTATCCCTCAGGGGTTTGGTGTTAATTGTATTTATTGGCCTTCTCATTTTCAGAGCATCTAATTCAGCAGTGTGTGATATATCTATAGGCTCACACATACTGCAGGATGCTGGGATGTGTCTCTGGGTTTTTTTATGGTGAAAACACAACTGCTTTGTGCAGGAAGACACAAGAAACGGACACATGCACACGCTTGCACACAGCCTCCTTGGAACCAGCTGAGGCTAGTTCAAGATCAATATTCCCCTCCCAGCCCAGCACCATTTAAAGAACCTAATTCAGAAATCCACCTTTCAGCACATACACGCACCATTCCCCCTGCCTCTGTCCCACTCTTGTTCATGGGAAGTGTATTTTGAGTTGTGTTCGGCTGTGCACATACAGACAGCTTAGCTCTCAAAAGTACACTGCTCATGCAAACCAAACACACAGATTTGAAGTGATTCTGAGTGCAGATTCTGTATTGTTTTGGTCCATTATACTGTTAGCAACTAAACATACGAGTGTTTGTTTGATAGAAAAACAATGCTGAGTGGATGATTGAAAGACTGTAGGGGGGGAAATCACAAATGGGATCTTTTTAATATTTTTCTCCTACACTACACAATTCCATTAAATGAAGACATTTAATATGTGTATATTTATTTTCCAAAGAAAAGGACCCAAGTTTAGAGGAGGTCTCAACTATGTCTCAAAAGATGCTCAGAGGATAGACAGGTCAAATTTATTTACATAGTGCTTCATACGTTAGAGGCCAAAGCAGCTTTACAGTAATAAACGGGAAGAATAACAACAAATTCTTAGATTATGAAACAAATACAATTTCTGCCATTGAAGCAGCGATACAAATATAAATATTCCTGATCAAAGTTTTTAAAAGCCAAATGATGACGTTCCCTTTATAGCTATATAATCTCATTCATGTATATTTTATTTATTTTATTATTATTATTATTTTGAAGAAACTTTTGAGATACCTAAATGAGGCATTACTGAAAACTTCAATCCACGAGCTATGAAAGAGCAACATCTGATTTATCTGAGTGATACGACAAATGAATCAGACTTGTCAAAAATCACTCACAAAATATATTTGACTTTTAAAATTAAAAGGAAGTGATTTAAAAAATCACGCCAATACTTTCCAGAGCCCTGAAGCCACAGAATCAAACCTACATGCACACACACACACACAAAAACACACACCTTCCTTTGTTTTTCCGGATCAATCTTTGTATTCGGAGGCCACCTGCGGTCTCTAAGAACAGCAGCTCTTGAAGGCCACAGAGTGTCCGACTGACAGCACCATGACACTGTCCTGTCACACACACACACACACACACACACACACACACACACACACACACACACACACACACACACACACACACACACACACACACACACACACACACACACACACACACACACACACACACAGAGTTATGGATGTGTGGAAGATGCTCTGTTCATCCTTTTGTTTCCTTTAGCTACACCCCCCATCCTCCTGTTCTCCTCCTTACAAACCCCCACCACTCCTTCTCTCCTGTCTTTTCTGCAAGGCCTCATGGGACCAGTCTCTATCGCTGATGACCGCCATGGGCTGGAAGGGGCCTTGCCCCCATGGCCCCATCTCTCTCTCTATCTCTTGCTCTCTCTCTCTCCCTTTTATATCAACACTATTTTTTAGTGTTATTTGTTAAGGCACAATATAAACTTACATTTAAGGAGGTAAGCAAGATATCTAAAAACAGAATATAATAGACACTTGAGAGTGAGCGTTTTTGACTTAGTCCTGTAAGCAACCACCCAGAATAGCCTAGTAACCATAGAGAAACACCTTAGCAACCACCCACAACAACCTAGAAACCACCTGGAAAAAAGTATGGGAATGCTTGTATAATCAGTGTTTTTAGTGGGTCTGAGTGAGTGAGTGAGTGAGTGAGTGTGTATGTGTGTGTGTGTGTGTGTGTGTGTATGAAGCAGAACGTCTGGCTCTGAGAATAAGAGGAGAGCTCCCTCTAGCCATAGTACACATACACAGCAGGAGTCTCACATTAACACTGCAAAATCAATACACCACACACACACACACACACACACACACGTACTGGATATTTCTCACATTTACTCTTTACAGTAACACACACACTCAGAACGGGACACTAGTTTTGTCACATATGTGGCAATGGACAGATCAATACATAAAAGCACACAGATACACTTAACTACAGTATATATAAAGCAAGATGTATGTAAAAAAGTTTAACCATGTTTAAGAAAACACAAATTACAGTCTTGTATAGCTAGACATTTTATTATTAGCATATAGTCTGGCCAAGAATTGGCTAAGAACTGCCGAGGAGAACATCAGACTGATATGTGACCAAACAGTTAATTTAGTTGAAATAGTTGATATAAGAATAAATCAACAGAATGAGAAAAAAAATCCCTTTAATTACTATGTAACTACTGTGTAATTACATAACAAAAGCATTTGTTTTAATGTACTCATTACTATTACATTTATTCATTCAACAGATGCTTTTATCTAAAGTGACTTAGAAATGAATATTGTACAATATAATATTGTACAATATTCTGTACAATATACAGTACGCAATATCCAGTTTCAAGTTACATTATTGTACGTACATTACCTGCACGTAATTACACTTTACCTTTAAACCTAACCCTACCCCTAAACTGACCTGCAGTGGCAGTGAATGTGAATCTCTTGAGCCTTTTGCAGAACCACATATACACACATACACAATTAATCAGCGATGAAATGCTAAATATAAAGGTAAATGCACATAATATGACACAATATATATGAGAATTCATTTGAATAGCACAGCAGGCAACACAGTATAAAAATAAAAAAAAGCAGGAAATGAATAGAATCAGTTTTTTTTTTTTTTTTTGTCTGTCCTAATAATAAATAATGAATATACTTTTCATGGACAACTCAATACCAGAAAATGTGATTCTGCTCAAGAGATATGAATCTTATGTAGTGTTCGTTTTTGGCCCAAATATCAATTTCCTCCATGACCTCTGTACACAATTATCTAAAAACAATTTAGGCTGTCCTTAACATTCTATACAGTACCTGCTGCTGAATCCATCTCTGCTATGGCTGGCCCAGGTGGCTTGAAGAAGGCTGCTCAGTGAAAAGGGCATCCTGCTGAGAGCAATGCCTGATGGGAAAGTAAAGCTATTGCCTGAGGCAGTTAGCTGGGCCTATAACCGAACAAAGACTCCAAAGTCTCGCCTGGCCGGCACTTTACAGAAGGAAAGTGACATGGTGGGAGGGTTGGCATATTGAGATGTATTTGCAGTGTGTGTTTTAAAGGAATCTCTAATCCTAGAGTTGCTTCAGGTGTCAGAGAAGATCTTTTGAGTCCTGTAGCCTGCGGCATGTTCATTACAGGACTGCAAGACCCACACACACTCATACACATGCTGCCAAAATAAACCTGAGCTATTCACTGTTTGCCATTAAGTGCTTATGCTGCAACACAACTTCAGATCTTGACAAGATAAGACTTAGGAAAATGTGAACTCAATAATATATACCCAAAAGTACAAAGTTTTTGACATTTAGCATTGTATTGTTTGCGGTACCTAGGAGCACAAAGTAAATACCATAGTATACGAATATGGAAATAATTTGGTACCATGTAAAATCCTGGAGAAATTCTCAAACATGGTGTAAAATTAAAATACCACATCTCAATAATGACTGTTAACAACTAGAGTGAGTATATTCAATGACTTTGTTTTTACTCAATCATTATTAATTTAAAGAATGCCTTCAATGATGGAAACAAAAATATGTTTAAGTAACACTTTGCAACCACTGCAGTTTTAAGGTAAATCAATTATTAGTACAACAAAGGAGATGTAGGAATAATTATTATTTTTAGAAACTGTCTTAGCTTTGCATCAGCACTAACCTGTACAGGCTTTAAATATTCCTTCTTTAGTAAAGTGAGAGAAACGCTAAACTAGTGTAGCCAACCAACAAGATGACCTTGGTTAACCATCTTCACCAGAAAGACCATGGTGGTCGACAGCCTTCACCAACCAAGTTTTGCTAGCGACCAGCATGGTTTTACTAATCCACTACCTAAACCAGCAACATACCAGCACTAGCCAATATAAACCAGTATGGAATCATGTTGGTCTAGCTGGTCTTTTCCAAAGGAGAGAAAGACTCTATCTTGAAGGAAAAGTGCTGGTGTTAGTGCTTAAACTTAATCCCCGAGAGACATGTAGGACTTAATAGGATAATCTCCCTCTTTCCCCTCTCATCCCTTTCTCTGGAGGCCTCTACTGTACAAGTCCACTTAGATCCGCCACAGTGAGGACGTTACAAACAAAATGGCAGCAAATCCAAATCCCTCTTCACCCTCTTTTATCTAATGGCTCTGGAAGGGTCCTGTGTGTCTCACCTGGCTTGAAAACTCAATTACCAGCCCATCAGGCATTGCTCAGAGCCACTGAATTTGACTGTAGTGCTGAACCCTGTTAAAAAATCCACCCAAAACCAACTTAAGGTCATAGTCGTGTTTTGGAACGTGGCAGTGGGTTTTTAGTTGGTCTAAAATGGCCATAACTTTTGTGCAAGATGTTTAAGGTGCATGATCAGCTGGCTGCCAGCTTGTAGTGACCAGGCTACACTAGTAGACCATTTTGATAAAGGACCCATTGGAAGAATAATAATTAAAAAAAGAAAAAAATCATACCATTATAAGGTGGTCAAGCAGGTTTTTGAAATATGATGGGTGGTTTGTTGTTGATCAAAGTCATCTACAAGCACCAACAGCTTGTCAAACTGATCAAATACCTAAATTTGCTAGAAACTTGGGTAACACTTTATTTTGATGGTCCCTTATGAACATTCTGTTGACACTAAGTAATGTTGCAATTACATGTCAACAAACTCTCATAAGAGTATTAGTAGACTGTCTGCTTCATATCTACTAACTCCTTATTATGTTGGTCTCCCAACAGATATTCTGACTATAAGTAACTTTGCAAGAACGTGTCAACTTAATCTAACCCTAACCCTACCAGTCAACTAATACACTACTAACACTCTAATGAGAGTTAGTAGAAATGTAGGTGCAACATTACTTATAGTCAATAGAATATGTTAAAGGGACCATCAAAATAAAGTGAAACCGAAACTTGATACCATTTCCAAAATACGCTTACTTTAAGTTTGATTTAAGAACTTTCTATTTGCTTCCATATTTTAGATCTGCATGGAAATCATGGTCAGGCGGACTAAGTCCTGGAGGTCCACTGTCCTACAGAGTTTAGCTTGAACCCTGATAAAACTCACCTGCCTGTAGCCTTCTAGTAATCCTGAAGACATTGATTAGCTTGTTCAGGTGTTTGATTAGGATTAGAACTAAACTCTGCAGGAAAGTTGCCCTCCAGGACACAGTTTGCCCATCCCTGTTGTAGGGTCAAGGCTGATGAGTTTGTATTCATTGTAAAACCACGGACAGGGATATTGATGTAAGCAAGGCATGATTCTTGAGGAATAGGAGGAAACACTATTTCATTACTGTAATCTCTTGTTATTAAAGTTTATACCCTTCCACTGGTGCAAGTTTTGGCAATTATCTCAGAAATAGATGATCTCAGGATTGAGGAGCATATTTTGGATTTGTAGGTTTTAGTGAAGAGAATCAAAAGCCCAAAGCTGATTGACCAAGGATATCCATGCAGCAGGTTAACTGAACTCCATTATCTCCTGCGACTTTGTCAGCAATACCAAGGCTTTAATTGAGAAATTGATAATTGATTTAATTTGCTCTCATGAACCCAGACTGCTCAGCTTGAAAGTCTGGCCAAGGAGCAAAATAGGATTTTCTCAAGTGGCTCCATTTTCTAAATAATCCCTAGCAATCATCACAGGAGTTGCTTTTCATCGAGGGGCTCTGATAGTGGACTGAACAAGGACTATATTTCAGCTCTTTAAATTAGAGGTGCTTGACCAGCACACCAAGAGATTCATATCATTGAACAACACAAACATCACCGCCTGAAAAATGTCCAGCTGACTAGAAGCTGCTCTTGTTGAAATTGGGATACGGGCACTAAACCCCTCGACATAAAAATGAGCTCTCCACTGTGAGTTATCTGAACAGAGGATTTCTCCATTCTCTCTCTGTCTACCACATACGGGACTGTAGGCAATAGTCAACCTGAGTACCTGGAGGGGGAAACACAGAACAGCTAACTGGACAATCCAAACATCATCATGATTATAATCAGTGTTGGGCACATTACGTTAAAAAAAGTAATTAGTTATAGTTACTAGTTACTTCTCACAAATAGTAACTGAGTTAGTAACTTAGTTACATCATTATAAAAGTAACTAATTACCAGGGAAAGTAGCCTAACTATTGCGTTACTTTTTAAAATTTTTTTTTCAAATGTCAAATAACTTTGTATGCCCCCAATATTAAATATGTTAAATGAATGAAATGGACACTAAAAAGAATAAATTATTATTATACAACATTGTACATTAATCTACACTATTTATCTACTGACACTTAGTATCAGTCAGTCAAGCATTATAATATAATATTATGATAATTTAATATTATATGATGATAGAACTTTAGTAATTAGAATGACCAAGTATGAATGCATATTTGTCATCAATATAAAACGCACTAAGGATTAATGAGCTGCTGGGTTCATGAATATTAATCACATTGTCTGCGTTCGCTCGAATTGATTTGCTGAAATCAAAACAGGGACGATAATAGGTGAGCGCCAGCCAATGAGATTGCCGTTTGCGCATTAGTTCCGCCCACTACCAGAGAAACCGGCAGTTTCCAAATCCAAAGCAATTATTTTGACAGGAAAATACAACAAAGAATATCGTTTACATGTAGAGCGTCACTTCTGCATGTTATGAAGTTATGAAAGACTCTTTTGCTCTGTATCTTTCTTTGCTTGCGTGTATGTGAGAGAAAGTGACGGCGAGTTCTGCGCCTTCACACTAGAGTTTATGATACGTCAAATACCGCTACACTGCGCATCTATTCAGATGAACTGAAAAAATAAATTCTAATAATATAATATAGTAACGCCACATTCTATTGTCAGTAACGGTAACGGCGTTGTAACGGGGAAACAGTAATTCGTTTGATTACTCGTTACTGAAAAAAAAAAACGCCGTTAGTAACGCCGTTTATTTATAACGCAGTTATTCCCATCACTGATTATAATATAAAACAAACTAATCCCATATGAGCAACAGTAATATAATGAAGACCTTAGACTATTAAATATGTCATGAAAAGGGGTTTCACAAAATTCTTCTTTAATTTTCATGCTGTCATCTAAATATACAGCATATGGAACAAGACAGGCTTATTACTGTGAATCCTTAAAAAAAACAAGCTATTGCTTTATTGGACATGCTGAACATCATCATCCAACAACAACAAATTAAAAACCACCTTTATTTTGATATGTACATTTCCCAATTTTTCCCAATTTAATCAATTAATAATGGATAAAATCAAGACACACCCTGAAATATATCACATTATGGAAGCAAAATTTGTGAACTGCATTTCACGTATAGGAGCCCAGCACAATATATACTCAGGGGGACCCACATTACAAAGTACTGACCAGAATACCATTAGAAAATACAGAATATTGCCAAGTTTTCCCTCCTTCTTCCTGTGATAGTAACTTTTCATTTGTGAGCACATTTATCTAGCCTGGCTCAGTTTTCCTTTCACCTCCGTATATGGCAGCATGCCTGTAGGCTACAGAGAAAGACTGCCAACACTGACAGCAATAGAAACTTTCAAGGTTTGGGAATTTCTCAGACATTCAGTGATTTCCCCTAAGCGCATGTGGGGTTTATCTGTTTTGTCATTTTTTTTTAATACCAGAATCAACTGTAAGATGACAAAACACTCTGAAATGCCAAATTCAGACTAAGGTGTGTGCTTTTCCTGTATCAGCAAAGGCCTTTTGAGTGCTTGGAGAGCGTGTGAAGTGTACTGTGGCCCAGATACCCCGAGGTGTGTGAGATGAGGCTGTTCGCCCGCAGCCACTCGTAAATAATGTGCGTAAGAGGAGAGAAGTCAACGCCAATATCTTCTCTTTCCTCTCTGCTCTGACAGGCACAGCCAATCAGAAATCATTTGCTATCTCCCCTCCACCCTTGGCAAGCCACATCCATTTCACTATTGGACACCGTCAAGGGCTGCTCGGCTATCTGATGTCGAAGAGTCAGGTTATTAATAAGTGTCAGGGAGAATTGATGCGGCGCTTCTGGAAGAATCCAGCCCATTCCAGAGCTTTGGGGAGAATGTCCTGGGATATGCAGAACGCAGAATAAAGTCTCGACTGCTCCTAATGAGAAGCTTTCCATCATTCTGCTCTGCGCCATGTAGCGAGCGAATATTTATTTCTGCAAATGAAAGATACTGCTCATACAAAAAGCATGAGTGCATGAGCGTGGGAGAGCAAGAGAAGACCAGAAATCATTTCTGTCATTTATTGGGACACCTTTTTACTTCCCTCTACAAAAGCCAGTGCCAAGTATCCTCTGCAGAAATAAATTTTATAGTTCTCAAATAAAAAATGAGTCATTGGTATCTCCAAAGCACATTATTTAATAAAGCCCTAGTGTTTTTGCAGAGCATGCACTGTCGTTCATCATAAGTCTTGACTCTCTTTAATTAAAGTATGTCTCTGTTGAAGCCGCTCATGGCTGCTGATGGACACAGCCAGTTTCACATTATAAAGCTTTTCATTATTACAGAGCTTCAAGCTGGAATAAAGGCACTAGGACAGACCCCACTTTAAAGAGATACTTTGAGTAGGATTTCCATTGACTAGTTGAGTATTTCTACTAAAAAAAACTTCTACTGGAAGACAATTTAGCATTTTGAATTTATCTATGGTGCATGTCTTTGGATTATGAGGGGAAATGGAACATTTGGAGGAAACCTATAGCAACACGGGGAGAACATGCAAACACCACACACACCACAATCCTCCTGGCTCAGTCGACCTCAAACCAGGAAACTTCTGCTGAGGTGACAGTGACCCACACTCGTGACCCACTCAATTTAACAATGCATTTTTAATGTTGTGTCTTAAACACCCTCTTCTTGTGAAACAATACACCCCAATCAAGTCCACACTGCTTTATCCTTCAATAATAGTGTCTTTGCAAATCATTACATTTATTACATTTTGAAACATTGGGATAATTCAGAGAGATAGACAGAACTACAGCTAGGTGCTACATACAGAGCCAGGAAAGGTACAAAATTGACAGTCTGTTTTACTCTTGTTTATACTGTATATATAATTTTTTTTTTAATATGATACATTTTGATTTGTCATTATAAAAATCTTCTGAAAAGAAAACAGCAGATACACTTCCAAAATACACTCATAAGGAGTCCAAATCCAAAAATACACTTAACTATCAGTGACACTCAGGCAAGCACGTCATCTCAGTCAAATGCTGAAAACATCGATACACACTTGTATCACCAGACAGTAAAAACAATCCTCTCCACTGCCCATGCTCAGAGAGGTTCCGTCTCTCTTCGCACTCTGAGCTGTAATATATATTTAGAGATGAAGGATCCAGTGGCCAGGTTGAATTGGGTTTATCAGTGAGAGATCTCCAGATTTAATTGGGTTTGTGAGCAAAGAGAATGGTGCTCCATTAGTTCTGAATGGAACCTGGGAACTGCAATCACTCTGTCAGCAGAGAGAAGCACTAACAACAGGTCTCAAAACCACACGAGAATCACCCGCACCTTTATTTGTGTAGTACTCATTGTTTGCTTTGAAACTGAACACACAAGTAACACAAAATTGATATGCAAACAAACAAATTGATGACTGTGAATGAAAGTAAATATCTGACCACAGAGTTCTATGATTGAAAACCTTGACTACCATTATAATTAGACTTCAGGGAAAAATCAAATGCTACAAAAGTGCGTGTGGCTCAGTTCAGGTGTGTGTGTCCACGTGCTTTCGTCTGCAGCTGTCTGGAAAAGGTGTCTCACATCAGCATGGTGAATATCCAGCAGCCTCGGACACTTCAGGAGGAAATCAATGCCTGTGGCGCGCTGACATTTCAATCCAAAGGTCCTGCATATTTGTTTTTCAGGATTTTGGAGATGATCTCCAACATAAAGTACACAGCAGTGCCCAGAGGAGGAACGACCACAAAGGAATTTTTCACTCTCATTTTCTCAGACCATAACACAACCCCCTCCCTCCTCCTCCCAGCATCCCCCATTCCTCTTTTTTCTCCCTCCCCTTACATCCCCTCGCTAAGACAATCATCAATTACCCTTATCCAGCAGCACTATCTCATCCCAGCTCATTTTGGAGATGAGGTTTCCATGCTGCATGGTTACTGTCCAATCCTCTTTCTGTCCATCACCTCTCCTTCTTCCTCTCTGCACACGGCCTGAGATTGACAGCCAGTGAGCAAATCAATAATAATTATGGAATTGCAGCGGCTGGTGTTGGTCATGTGACTGAGAAAACAATCATTTGAATATGTAGTCAAGTACACATTATGGCCCACATCAAACACAAAGCATTAATGTCCCTGGTGGATTCATTTAGTATCTGTTCAATATAAAATTATATTTATTGTGTCAAGAGTTTGTTATAGGCACACCATCCGTGTGCAACAGAATTTTTGTGTCCATGCAGACAGTGCCATTCAACACCACATGTGAGGTAAGAGTATAACATGCATCTTGTAGACTATAAAAAAGTGATTGCATGGCACATGTGTCCAACTCCATTCACACTCATCCGTGGTCAAGTATCATTTGAAGTTTCTGATGTTAAGTAGCTCGTGTCCACATTGAAGGATAACAGTAAAACACTCTGCAACACAACAAACAGTCAATCAGATGTTTCAGATGTCTTTAATTAATATGCAGTTTTGTTTAATATATAGTAACTGCATTTGAATAAAAAGTGCCACGTCTGAAAGGAAGCAGGTTTCATTCAGAGGATTAACAAGCTTTGGTCATCACCATCCATCTCCCTCAAGATCAAACTATGACCGTTCACCTCCATCGTGATCCCAATGGCGATATACATTGGCGAGACCTTGCTGAAGGCTTCAGCAAGTATCAACAAGAAGCTCAAAACCTTCCAGTAGAGATGCATTCACTGAATCTGAAAATCCGATATTGTGATCACATCACCGACGTAAGAAGTACTTCAAAGCAGTGACACATGCAAACTCCATATCATCAGCCCAAAGAAGACTCCAAACTGGTTGGCCACATGCTCTGAATATAGAACCATAAAATCCTGAAGATATCAATGAGATGGTTCCCCCAAGTTCATTGCCATATGCCGACAAGGACTGACACTGAACATCTGTAGGCCACTCAACACCACATGGAACAACACAGGCACTCACCAAAGACTGGAAAGGCTGGAGAACACTTGCTGCAAGATATGCCACCTAGCACAGGAGGTTCTATACCAAGGATGTCCAGTCCTGCTCCTGCAAACCAACTTCAGCTTATTTAAGCATTTTTTCCCTTTCAAGAAGGAAAGCATTGTAAAATGTATTGTAAAGTTGCAATTTCTTAGCGTCTTTGTTCTTGCATGTTGTTTACTCAGCAGTCTGTATGTGTGTGTGTTAAAGCCTAGCCATAAACGTACTTCAATTAGTGTAATGAGTGCTAATGTTAATGTCTCTGTCACTCCAGTAGTCCATAAAGTCTGGGCGAGATTTAGGTTTTCTACACTGCAGCACCATAGAGACCCACTGAACATTTACAAGGGAAACAGGCTAGGATCAAATCAGGGGGGAAAAAAATGCAGAATGAAATGGTTTAATTCATGCTACAGTACATGACTTAATCAATTCACACCCAATTCTATCCATACTTTAAAACACTATAAACATTATATAAAAACAAAACAAGTCCACCAAAAACAGTTAGTGAACATTAGGTTTTAAAATACTTGCTCGTTTGACCTGTCCTTGCAGATAGAAGACAATGCGAGTTAATAGGGTTTGACACGCTATATACATGCAGGTGTGCATGAAATTAAGCCTGATCTATGAGTTGTCTGCTGGAATCATGCAGATGTGTATCAATTTAGCACGATCAGAGAACAAAAAGTGGACACTGACCATAAAGGTACAGGCTTTCAGTACTGTAGATAATTAACCAGCAGAAAGGGGATGTTACACCTTTCAATTAAATGCGCCAATTAAAAGGGTTTTATTGACAAATGCATTATCGTCTTTTACAACAATCCTTAGCACATGCATCCTCATTGGTAAACAGATATCTTTGGAAGGGTGTGTTGCAAGACTTCTCAACTTATAACCGTGGAGCATCAGTTTCACAGACATCCCTGCAATGCACCTGCCATTGCAATCAGTGTTGTTCTCTGATGTAGCATAAACTCCAACAGTATATGCCTTGAGTAAAGCCCCGTTCACACCAAAGATGATAACTATAAAGATAACGATATTAGCGTCCACACCAGCAAACGATATCATTTGTTTTTTCTACGCGCACATGCGTCTACCGCTTTAAACTCTCAAGCTCATTATAGCAGGATGGATTCTGATTGGCTCTTTCTTTTTTTTTACCCTCTCTCATCATCTTAACTCTAACTTCTTGTTGATGCAATCTGGAGAGTTTTAAGGCCAGTTATTAATAGACTCTGGGCTCAAACCCATGAAGCTCGCTGGAGGAGGCCTCTTTCCCGCTGCTGGGTCACACAGTTTCTCCATGGATCTGAGCAATCAATGGAGGTGATGGCAATCCAGTGGAGGACCAGAACCAACTCATCGATATGCTTTGCGTCCAAGACCATCCTGGCGGGAGACATCCGGTGGGATGCTCTCAGGATAATGAGCAGCTAGTCTAACACGCAGCTGGTACCACCACTCAGACCATGGTACAATATGCCAGAATATTGATTACCTTAATGGTGTGTTCAGTGAAGTGAGGAAGACTAATTTGAATGTATAAATTCTGTTGGGTGCGACAAAGCTGAAAAATATTGCATTGACAATTTCAGTTTTGTTCTCTTTTAGAGGAACAATAGGGTAATGTTTTTCAACTTCTAACCATGAAAGTATTCCATTGTCTGTCGCTTGGAAAATGGCATAAAAAAACCGTGAAATGTTTAGCATCAACTGCACAAATCTACTTGTTTTGAAATGTTCCTATAATGTCATACAACCTTCATTTCAAAATCTGAAACTTATGTAACCTATAAGTTTTCAAGTTGTAAGTCTGACTTAAAGTACACCATTGCACTTTTCCAAGTTGGAAAATTGTACTTACCAAGTTGAAAGGAACTCGCCCCAGAATCACCTGGTCTCTCTCAGTTAGACTTCAGTGTTTTTCCTGTTTGTGTGAAGTTGAATGCTGATACTACAATAGAACAGTCTGCTAGGAGTGTCTACGAATAGCAGGAGCTGGGTCCTCAGGTCCAGCTAAAGGTTAGACAACTGCTGAGAGGCATGAAAGGGCTCATGCAGCGGCTCAGTGATGGTCCAGCGATGGCCCGGTGGGGAAGGGAGCAGGGTGCAGTACCATCAGTGCCACACTAGGTCAATAGCACTGTGGTTTCAAAAGAGTTGTGTCTGCTGAATCAATGTACTTGCAAAAAGATCAAACCCAGCAGCACAATTGGGGCTTTCCGGTGATCTGTCTTTCTTTCAGTTTCGCTATGTGCCTTTCACCTTTTTTTCTTTTCTAAGGACCGAAACATAAATACATAACTGCTGAACACCTACAGCACACAGCTTGTTTTGCTAGTTTTGTTTCTGTTAGGTGTCAGTTGTAGTGTGATGCACTGTTATTTGCCCTTATATTTTTGGTGACTATATTTGGTATGGGGATGATCTCTTAAGCCACACCCTCTCTTGTATTGATGATCTGTGCCCTTTCAACGGTTTCCCTGCTGCTTCAGGTTCCCGCCCCGCTGAGGTTCCATCGGACTGACAGAACCGCAGGGTTCTCTATACTGCTGCCCCGTAACTGTGCTTGGATAAAGGTCAGGTATTGTGCTTCTGTACAGGCTAAATGGGCCCCGTAGCCTCAGTTTCACACAGCTTTTAGAAGTCTAAACAAAACGGCCTACGCAGGGGTGCAACTCTCTGGCTCAGATACATACAGAACTGATATCCCTCAAACTGTCTTTTCAAAAGTTTCTAAGTTGCTCAGACAAACTGGAAAAAATAGAAGCTGTGCTGTAGAGTGGCCACCTAAGCTTCACTTGACCTTTAGACTCAATAAAACATCAAACTTTAAAACTTTATTAATTTATATGCTGGATTGATTTGGAGACTCCAATAGCCACGTTCACACATACAGCCACTAATGTTTAACACTGGGATCCTTTAGAAGGTAATGCATTGATACAGGTGCAACCCCAGTCAGGAACAGCAAAACATTTGACAAATATCCTCTATATTTAGCACTAGTTACATAAGACTTTGAAAGTATCTTTTCTTGGACTGGACAGGCTAAATGGCTGAATACTTACTAGCCATTGATATGTAAATGCGATCATGGTCGTGGTGTCATAACAAAAATGATTTTTCAGCTGAGTTTTCAAAACTGTTAATGTTAATGTTTATGAACACACTAAAAAACAAACAAACAAACAAACAAACAAAAAACAGACTGACTGACTATGCTAAAAAAAAAAGTTACAAACAGATGTGTGAGGGGGGAAAACAACAACATAGCATTAAAAGTTGTAGTGCTTATTGGTGCTCTGGTGTAAAAAGTCCACTGTATTTGTATCCACTCACAGAGTTCTGAAGAAGCTGACACAGGTGAGCCATTCAAGTTTTGATGAAAACTGAGTCCAAAATGCACAATCTTGATTTAGCTAGTTATCAGAAATGGGTCATGTGTCAACTAATTAACGAATACACAGTAAACCTTTTTAGAGAAGTTGCAACCAATCATTGCATTGTGTCTTGCTGTATTTTGCCACAAGTGTTAGAACAAATCTTGTGTAAACTACAAAAAAATGCAGGTGAACTTGAAACTTTATAATTATCAAAGGATTCCTTTAGATTGTTTAGCCATATTGATAAGTTGTGACTTTCAGAACAAAATGTCTTCAACATTTCAGTAGAAGTATAATTGCTGTTTATTTATCAGGTATTCTGGCTGCTGTAATAGCAGTAATAGTAATTATATAAAATTGTCTTTTTTATACTAGAGATATATTATTCATAAGCGTATTTGCAAAATACAGCGTTATATGTTGCATTAGAAGAGCTAACAACACTATGGGCAAACTGCTTATGATTCTCTTCCATTAAAAGAGAAAACTGATCTGGCTTGGAAACGTCTTGGCCCAATTACTCAAAGAGAGTTTAACAGATGCAGCTCCAATAAAACTGTAAAGCCTTTTAATGAGGCAAAGCGGAATCAAAGTTTAGCAGAAAACTATCAAGCAGGGCTTTGGAGGCCTGACACTCCGTCCCTGCAATTCATTATGGCTCCAAGCTGTCAGTCCCTGGTTCATCTCTCTAATGGAATTAGCCGCTGTCAGCCGCTCAGCCACACGACTGCATTAACACAATGGAAGGTGCAGATATATTTCCCTCTGAGTCCGCTCGTACTGTCCCTGGCCCATAAATTATGAAATGTAGAGCTTTAAAGGTCAGCAGAGAGATCGCTTCCATGTAGAAGTGTCGGTTCTGTATAGCAGCGAAAGCTATCATGTTCTATTCATCGATCTTGTTTATAATGTTTATTGGAACAGAACCTATTTGTTTAATTGAAATGCTCATCGACAGCAAATGAGGGAACGAGCTAGACTCTGAACAATTTTCACATAGATGTATATTTTTTGTCCTATTGTTTACTTTCAAGACTTTTTGATCTAAAATTATAATCTCAGTTTTGGCGGTACTAGTGATTACTAATGATTCACTACTTGTGATTTCATCCATATAGCACCTGTTTTTTTTGCCTAACCTCGGTAGAAATTACTAAGCGCCCAAATTAAAACCGATCACTAGCATTATAACCAACAAAGGTGTCTATTTAAACAACTGATACAGCAATGAGTTGACACATATTTTCCATAAGCAAATTAGATATATGTACATATATTACGTTTCTAAGTAAGAAATATATTGTCATATGAAGTAAAAACATTTCTGAAACAGAAACTGGAAAAAAAATAATTACAATTGTAATAATAATTTAAAGCTGTTGCATCAAAACAATGCATGATTTCAATGCAATCTGCTTAAACAAATTAATTTTTTTAATTGCATATTAACCGACAGCACACGATGTATACAGCCCATCTCTTGATCTGATGCCCAGAGCTGGTGTAAAATAATGCAGTGACGGACAATTCCACGACTCATCTCTGTTTCTCTATAAAAGTCCAGTAACCATATATCAGCAACATCTACCCCCCACCCTGACTTTCTTTTAAAGGAAATTCAAACTGCTAGAATCCAGTGTTTCCAAAGGCCCCTTGAACCCCCCAAAAGCCCGCAGTGGCCCTGAAGTGCTGTCCCTCCATTAGATTAACCCATGGTCATGACCAAGGGGGGCATGATTAAGTTGCAGCAAACTCAATTGTAGAGGGTTACATGTAAGATAATGGTTAGTCTGCAGAGGAGACAGGCTAAAGCTAACATCAATCCTGCGCTAATCTAAAACTCTGTCCCTCCTTTCCTCCATGGGTCATACGCAATCATACCCCATTGATCTCTCGTCAAAACATTTCAGCTGCAAATTAGCTAAAGACGGCCTGTTGAGCAGTTGTGGAATCCATAAATTAATGAGATTACAAGATGCTGTTTATGCACAATTATATACAATTTATCTTCAATAAACTGATCATAGATGCTAATGTGACAACACTAAGAGTATTTCAGAGGGAGACAGGATTCATCTTTGTTTTGAAGCTTTATTAGTGCTGCTGCTTAAGATTATTTTCTTTAGTATTAAACTGCAGTGCATAACTCATCCCAAATGAAACACAGTTTAAATTCTGTGGCATGGTTTTACAGTAATTGTGTTTATTTCTTCTCTGAAACACCAACAGAGATTTTTAATAAAACTCCATTTAATGCAAGTGAAATGGTTCCTTAAAGCTGATGCTTTTAAAAACCATGCAAAGCAAACTTGACAGTAATCCATGAAACTCTGACCAACCGTCAACATGCTGTGAATGTCAGCACATTGTTAAGTGGAAGCCATGGTTTGCTATTTCAAAAGTTTAAAATATTACTGTTTTTCTCTCTCACACACAAGACATTAATTAACAATTGGGTTGTATCAATTGTGTTCCTTTTGCATGGTTTTTTTTAAGTCATTAACTGTACATCTGGGATGGCATGAGGGTGACTAAATGATAAAAAAAAAAAAAAAAA
The DNA here is from genome assembly GCA_036784905.1 of Acrossocheilus fasciatus. NCBI lineage: Eukaryota > Metazoa > Chordata > Actinopteri > Cypriniformes > Cyprinidae > Acrossocheilus > Acrossocheilus fasciatus. The sequence goes on along the minus strand of CM071955.1, from coordinate 24,927,230 downwards.
TCATTTTTGGGTGGACAATCCTTTTAAGAGATCAGACTTATGTTAGTTAATATGATGGAGGAACTCAAGCCATACAGAGAATACAAAATATCATACATTTTTGGGATTGGCCGTCTTTGACTTGGGAATTCAGCAACCACCGAGTAACGACCCAGCAGTGACTTTTTATAAGGAATATATAAACATCTGATTCATTTCAGTTGTTTCCATTTTTTATAGTATATTAATCAAATACGGTAACGCTTTAGATTACAGCCCACAATGTACCGTGTAATTAAACAGAATATACACTGTAGCTATTTGTAACTATAGTACCTCCACAGTACCTACTTGTATTTATAAGGGAACAATATGCAACATTTGGGGAATAAGGGGGTAATAACCTGTGAAATTATAAAGCAATTATACTGTAAGTATTTTATAACTAAAGGGCACTTATTTTGAAATTACATGGTATATATGACTAACAGATCAAAATTTTCACAGATCGTAAGCATAACTTACGTACTTGTAGGTAAACGGAAACAATGCGCAACGTTTGGGGGATAAAGAGGTAATGACTTGGAAAATTAAACGTATTTATACTGTTAATATTTCATAAGTAAGGTATAACTATTCTAAGATTACGTGGTATGCATGACCTACTGTGTTAGGGAACAATATGATGATTTAGAACAAGCTGCCTTTGTAATAACACAAAATATAGGATGCAGTATATTTTTACACCACGTACTGGGTCTTATTGTATTATTGCAACATACATATGACTGATACAAATAGTAAACTGCAGTAGTATAATTTAGTAATTATAGTAAAGTTAAAAATCGCCATAGTCTTTATAAAATACCACAGTTTGCTTAAGAATATACAACCCATTCTCACTCCCAAGGTGTCAAAAACTGAAGCATGGTCAAACGCCTTTCGCGTCACTATGAAGACGCCAAAAGTTCCCCTAGACATCAGTATATGACAAAATAGGAACTCCATTGCTTTCAATTGCTTGCTTTATGCGTCAGGTCTAGACGCTCATGGAAAATGACAACACGTTCTCCTCCGTTGTTTTCAGTTGTTTGTCTTAGTTTCTTAGTTTAATGGTTTGCATGCATTTGTAAAAAAATAGAAATAATTTTATATAAATTTATACTTTTATTGGAGCAACCCCACCCCTACCCTAAACCTACCCACTTCTGAACAATATAAAACACGTAACAGGAAAATATAAGGTAACACTTTATTTCGATAGTCCACTTTAGACATTCTACTAACAGTAAGTAACTTTGCAACTACATGTCAACTAGCAGTCATTAGAGTATTAGTAGACTGTCTGCTTAATATCTTCTAACACTTTATTTTGATGGGTCCACAACATACAACATACTGACTATCAGAAACTTTGCAAGTATATGTCAACTTATTCCACTAACCCTAAACCTACCCTACTGAGAGTTAGTAGACATGTAGTTGCAAATTAATGAGAATTAGTTGACATGTAGTTAACATGTAGTTACAAAGTTACTTATAGTTAGTAGAATGTCTAAAGTGGACTATCAAAATAAAGTGTAACCAAATATAAGTGCAGTCACATGTATTTATTGCAAAAACTGACCATAAACAAGCAGTATAAAAGCATTACAAACAAGTCATGTTGCATTCCAAGTCTTCTGAAGCCATACGAAGTCTTTATGAGAAGAAGAGCGCAAAACATAAGGTTTTAACTGCTGAAAAGGATCCCGCTCTGTTAACGTGCTCACATCTCATTCAAAAGCATACTCCTGTCCTGCAGCATGAAGCAATTGGTCACGAGACACACAAGAGACAATAGCATTTCACAACCAAGGCTGACGTAAGGCTTCTTCTGGCGGCATTTTTTTAATTTGCGCAAAGAGACTGCAGCATGCAGGATGAGCTTAAAGGAACACTCCACTTTTTTGGAAATAGGCTCATTCTCCAACTCCCTCAGAGTTAAGAAGTAGAGTCTTACCGTTTTTGAATCCATTCAGCCGCTCTCCGGGTCTGGCGATAGCACTTTTAGCATAGCTTAGCATAGATCATTGAATCCGATTAGACCAGTACCATCGCGTTCAAAAATGACCAAAGAGTTTCGATAGTTTTCCTATTTAAAACTTGACTCTTCTGTAGTTATATCGTGTACTAAGACTGGCGGAAAATGAAAAGTTGCGATTTTCTAGTCCAATTTGGCTAGGAACTATACTCTCATTCCGGAGTAATAATCAAGGAACTTTGCTGCCGTAACATGGCCGCGGCAGGCGCAGTGATATTACGCAGCGCCTGAAAGTAGTCCCCAGCTATATTATAACTAGGTACCTAGCTGGGGACTACTTTCAGGCGCTGCGTAATATCACTGCGCCTGCCGCGGCCATGTTACGGCAGCAAAGTTCCTTGATTATTACGCCGGAATGAGAGTATAGTTCTTAATCATATCAGCCTGAAAAATCGCAACTCTTCATTTTCCGCCAGTCTTAGAACACGATATAACTACAGAAGAGTCAAGTTTTAAATAGGAAAACTATCGAAACTCTTTGATCATTTATGAACGAGATGCTACTGGTCTAATCGGATTCAATGATCTATGCTAAGCTATGCTAAAAGTGCTATCGCCAGACCCGGAGATCGGCTGAATGGATTCAAAAACGGTAAAACTCAACTTATTAACTCTGAGGGAGTTGGAGAATGAGTCTATTTCCAAAAAAAGTGGAGTGTTCCTTTAACTGCGGGCGGAGATGGTGATCGCATCTATTCCTCTCACAAATCAAATGTTTTGCCTCGGAAGACTTGGAATATTAATATTTTTTGAATAAATTATGACGGTAGTTGTATCTGCCTGTTATATCTTGTGTTTTATTGACAAACGGTAGGTTTAGGGGCAGGGGTTGGGTTATGTGCTCATAAATGTTTAAATAATGTAATATAAAAGAAACTTTTGTGGCTGTTTACATTGAAAAATCACACCCCAACATATATGCAATAATGGCAATGTTATTACCCAATACATCATTTAATTATGACAATAAAATTCCCAGTATGGCGTCTAAGGGTTTCCTATTTAAAGCAACGGAGGACCCTGCAAGTCGAAAAATGACGCTCAAGGGTACCTTGAGCGTCAAAAAGCGACGCCAAGTGGTCCTGACCAAGCTTCAATATGTGACACATATCCCAATATGTGGGATCATGGAGATTACTAAAGTACGTGGAAATTATGTAATGAATTTCTGCTATTATTTGGTTTAGAAATTAAAATTTACCTGATGAAAGAGCAACCTGTCCTCCAACGAATACGCCCGTATAGGTCGTTTGTCCAAATCCCTGAAATACGACCCAGAGTATACTACAATTGTGCCCCTATCGGCAACAGGTATACTATAGCTCGGGTTTCGTGTAGCTTGGTTGGTAGAGCATTGCGTTATAGGACAATATGTAATTACGTGATCATGCGATCATGGGTTCAATCCCAGAGAACGCACGCGCTCATAAAATGTGCACTAAAAATCATGATTTCTGTAAGGGTTAGGTGTGGTCATTCCTACGAATTAGCCACAAGACTTTGAACTTTAACTAACTTTAAAACATAAATATAGGTCCTAATAAGGGGCTTGCACAAATAACCTATAGGGTTGTTTTTTGTTGGAGGACAGGCTCATTTTTACTGTATAATTGATGTTTTTTGATAGCTGTAGTGCTGTTGGTGTATGTGGTTTGAGGTAAGTAGAATAAAATGTACTACAACATTTTTCTTAACTACTATGCACACCTACACCCTTGTTATATGTAGTTACTGTGTAAGTGTAACATCTGCGGGCTGTAATTTATAGTGATGTCTTGTTACCCTCTTGTTACGTGTAGTTACTGTGTAAGTGTAACATCCGCGGGCTGTAATCTAAAGTGAACCTTTGTTACCCTCTTCTTACGTGTAGTTACTGTGTAAGTGTAACATCCGTGGGCTGTAATCTAAAGTGATCCCTGTGTAAGTGTAACATCCGCGGATTGTAATTTAAAGTGATTCCTTGTTACCCACTTATTGTCACGGGTCCACGGGGAGCAGGAACGAGGAGACGAGGAATACACGTAATGATTCTTTTAATGAGTCAACAGGAAACACAGAGAACAGGCAGGGTAGACATTCAAAGACCGACAAACACTAACTGAAAGGACTGGGGCTTATAAAGACAGGACAATCAAGGAACTGAGGAGACACACCTGGAATCAAATTAAACAATCAAAGGGAGACAGAAACAGGGTCACAGGGCACACATGGGGAGCAAAACACACACAAGACAGTCCAGGGGCGTGACACTTATTACGTGTAGATACTGCATTCTAGTTCTGTTCTTGGAAAAGGTCTTTGGACCTTGCATTTAACTACAGTATGTAATACAGTTCATTGTTAATAACTTTGAAACATATCTTTTGTAGCATAACTAAAATTGTTTAATGTTACACTTACACAGTAACTACACGTAACAAGAGGGTAACAAGGGTTTACTTTAAATTACAGCCCGCGGATGTTACACTTACACAGTAACTACACGTAACAAGAGGGTAACAATGGTTCACCTTAAATTACAGCCCGCGGATGTAACACTTACACAGTAACTACACGTAACAAGAGGGTAACAATGGTTCACCTTAAATTACAGCCTGCAGATGTTACACTTACACAGTAACTACATGTAACAAGATGGTAACAAGGCATTACTTTAAATTACAGCCCGCAGATGTTACACTTACACAATAACTACATGTAACAAGGGTGTATGTTTGCATAGTAGTTAAGACAAATGTTGTAGTAGATTTTATTCTACTTTGCTCAAGCTCAAATGCACCAACAGCGCAACAGCTATCAAAAAACATCAGTTATACAGTAAATATACATGCATATTTATATATACATGCTATCTGACCCTCCGTAGACAGCAAGGCCACTGAAATGTTCCCAGGTCCAGAAACGCAGTAAATACATCGGTAAAACAGTCCATGTGACATCAGTGGCTCAACTTCAGTTTTGCTATGCTACGATAATCCTTTTTTTGCACAAAGAAAACAAAAATAACAGTTTACTCAAGCATTCTTCTCCCCGAGTTACGTCGTCCACCATTTTATTATTTTTTTTCATTTTGGGGTGAACGAACCCTTTAAGTAAACTGTGGTAAAATTTTATAAATACTACGGTGGTTTTTAACTTTACTATAATTACTAAATTATTCAACTACAGTTTACTATTTGTATGAGTCATTTAAAATATATGTTGTAATAATACAATAAGTGCCCAGTACGTAGTGTAAAAATATACTGCATCATACATTTTGGGTTTATTACAATAAGGCAACTTGTTCTAAATCATAATATTGTAGCCTAACACAGTAGGTCATGAATACCACGTAATCTTAGAATAGTTAAACCTTACTTATGAAATTCTAACAGTATAAATACTTTTAATTTTCCAAGCCATTACCTACTTATCCCCCAAACGTTGCACATTGTTTCCGTTTATCAACATGTACATACAGCTGTAAGTTATGCTTGCGCGGAAAATTTAGATCTGTGTGTCATACATACCACGTAATTTCAAAATAGGTGCCCTTTAGTTGTAAAGTACTTACATTATAAATGCTTTATAATTTCGCAGGTTATTACCCCATTATTCCCCAAACGTTGCATATAACAACGAACTCTATATTTACAAATAGGTACACTGTAAATTATGTTTAATTACGCAGTACATTGCGGGCTATAATCTAAAGCGTTACTATCAAATACATCTGCTTTGTCTTTTGAGAGCTGGACGCATATTTTGTCTCAGCAAATTCATTTCCTCTAAAAACACAGGAGTTTTTTGGTCATACGCAGAGATGCTGGCTCTAATTTTACCTCATGGTCTTGATGTAACCCAGCACTGCACCTCTAACCTGGCCTTTCTCCTCTGCCGTCCTTCCGTTTGCAGGATTATTGATCAGGCTCAGGCTGTGGGCGGCAGGAGATTTAATGATGTTCCCCTTTGTTTGAAGGAGGAGGAGGCCATTTCTTCTTTTGACCACTGAAAAGGCCGCCAAACCTCTAAAAGAGGGGATGTCTCATGGCTGTGTGACTGGCCCTGCTAATTACCCCTCTGTGTGTGTATGTGTGTGGGTGTGTGCAGTAAATGAACGCCAAATGCACTATCCCCTCACAGCTACTCAGAAAGTGCATTCAATGTCCTTGACCTTGTGTATGTGTGTGTGTGTGTAGTTTCTCTGAGGTCTTGAGATTTCTTCTTGCCCTCTTTCTGCCTCAAGTCATGCATCAACTCAGATGCACACACATTCATTAATGTGCATGCAATAACACATGCATAAACCTCATTGTAAAAAATTGCACTTTTTGGAAATGCAGATTTGCTGTAAGCTCATTATTGTGAGCACCAACGCTTGTGGCGATTGTTGTGGTCAGCATTAGAAACCAATTTCAACTGCCTTTGTGTGAATGACCCCTGAGGTCAAAGATCATTGACTCTGCAGGCAATCCCCAATTGCTAAAAGGCCATCTACAAAGCCCCTAAAACACACACATCACAAAGCAGTAGAAAACGCCTTCTTATAAGATGAAGATTTTCTTACAGAGCTTGTATGTTTGGGCCAGTTTAAACTGTCGTTTTGATCCTGATTGCTTGATTTTGGATGAATCTACACCAATTTATCCATTTATCATGTTTTGATTTTGGGCAAATCCCTTATATGGAATGATTTTTCTATTTAAACTATTCTATTAAAACATTTTGAATAGGGAAACAATTCAATATTTCAATTCAACAATTAAATCAAGACTCAACATGAAGACATGACCACAAATTCAACCAAATGCTTACATCTAAGTCATGCAATCTTTTCTTCAAAATTTGAGGTCAGTACAGTCAAACAATATTGAACGCTGATGAGAAATGCACCCATTATATCAAAATGATGCCCCCCTAATAGTCACATTACAAAAATGAACTGAAACTCAGCATATAGGGTACAGTACTTGCCTCACAGACATGATAAATATAGAGTATCTATAGAAAGCTTGAAATATCTACTTTTAAATAACCTTTATGTGTGTGCTTGTGTGCAGAATAGGCTATAGATTAAATATTGCTTAGTATATATATTTAATATATATTTAAGTAATTATATTAATATAAATGTGCGATTATTAAACTAATAGCTTGAATGAACCACTATTAGTCGATTTGAAAAATCTTTAGTCAGGGACAGCCCTAGAGCCTTGTGTAATAGGGTCAAAGAGGCATATATTGCTCCGATCTGACAAGTAAGGTAACTGTAAGGTTTTATTTTTATGATGCTGGTGATTTTTAGAGCTTGACACTGCCAGTCATCCTTCAGTTTCTTTGTTGGGAAAAGAGCATTCTGCTCATTCTAAACATCTCAATGTTTGTCCATAGAAGAAAACAAAAAAGTGGAACAATATAACAGAGAGTAAATGGTGACAAAATTTTCATTTTTAGTTGAAGAATTCCTTTAAAAATGAGCCTGTGTGTGAGGGTCAGAATGTCTTCAACTGCTGGTCAATAGTGTGATGGATGGCTGATGAGTTGAACTGCCTCACACACACACACACACACACACACACACATGCACATGCTCTCTGTCAGACAAGGACACACACACACCACACGCTCAACACACTGCTGTCAGAGACTGGAAATAAACAGGGCAGAGCTTCAGTATTCAAACAGAGATTTCCTTTATGCAGATGAATGAGGTGAAGTAGATTACCACCGCTAAGACGCAGTGCAAGCACATGAGAGGGGTGGCACACATGTGTCTGTTTGTTGAACCACCGTCAAAGAGCTAAACTGTGCAAATAACATATCCCATGTGCACGGAGGGTTATTCCTTTGCTCATTTTAGCTCTCTCTTTTTTTTTTTAAAACGAGAACTGATACAGGTGCTTGCTGAGCAAACAGCAGCATGTCAAGGGGAAGCTGGCTCTGGGGTCCTGGGACTTTCGTCCGGCGTATGGCCTGATTGAAAATCATTCTGATGTGGCAGCTGGAAAGGTTATCTGTGAAATGGGTTCAGCGCAGGTCCCTATAGTTCCCTGTACAGGGCCAGGTTGTGTGTGTGCTGCTTAAAGTGTGTGAAAGAAACTGACCATTAATAGTGAAGGAGAGAAAGTGCAAGCATGAAATAAAGTGCACAGCACGCTACCCTTGCCTCAGGGTATGAGGGTGGGTTGTGTGTGTGTTTACCTGCATGAGCTGTGCATGCATGCATTGGTCTGACTGATTATTTGCTTACGTTGCTTTGTGCATGCATGGTGTGGGTGGCTTGTGTGCAAGTCTGTGTGTGCAGTGCATGCATCGGTCTGTATCCATTTAAAGCAGCAATGTATTGGTGTGCCTGAAATGTTCTGGTTAGGGTTTATTCTAAACAGTTTTGCAGAGCAACTAAATGAAGGTCACACCACTACATTTATAGTACTTTTTCCAATGAGTAGCCCCCCCCCCCCACACCCACTGTTTTAAGTCCATTGGGAGTTTTGTTGAATATAGCATAACTTAATTAGGTCTAATTTGTTTAACTAATTAGGTTTACTGCTATGTAGTTTAATGAATTGTTTGCTAAAATGTACATATTTTGCTATTTTGTCACATGCTGTATTGTAAAACACTTTTGCTGCTATTGAGGTGGAATATGGGAAAGGTTAGGGACAGACAGGTTTTGTAGTTTGGTTAGGTTTAAAGGTGGGTTAAGGGGTAGAAGTAGGTTCAACAGTGTAATTATGCATGCAATTACAAAAATTATATACAAATGTACAGATTAAAGACACTTACTATAAATTGAATCCAATTGATCTGTTTGATACTTTCACTCAAATCATTCATTCATTCATTCATTCATTCAAAGCCAACATTGTTTTAAAAAAAAGGTTGTAGTGTAGCTATCTGATTTACTCAAAACAGTAGCTTGACTGCAGTTTAACTTCAGATTATGATTAATTTATTTGACTAGATTGGCAAGCTACCATTTCAAACTAGTTTCTCCAACACTGGTTTAAATCCCCTTACAATAAATATTATACATCTGCATCTAAACTGATTTTTATTTTATTTTTTTTTAAATTGCATTTATCTGTAATTTAAGATTGAAGTTTGAGTTAAAGTCTCCCAATGACCATAATATAGTGTTCAACATTCAAAATGTGGTGACATCACAGTAATATTTGCATGCTTGCGATTGTTCAACATTCATTTCAGCTTTATTTTTATCGGTCTTGCCTTTCTTGAATATATTTAGAAAAACATAGCCACTAATGCATATGAGACTGTGCTAGTGACTCATGTTATGTGATGCCATTAGCGAGTAACCACTGACATGATGCTGTTTTCCTGAAACTCATTTACGGCTCAAGCATTTGTTCATGACATCGGTCATGCACTAACCGAGCAACTGCCATTAAGATGAAAGGAAATGTTAACCATATAACTTTCTCCAGGTTTTATAGACTCTTTGGTCAGGTCAACAGCAATGCTGATCTGATGTAGTGTTGCATTTATGGAGAACTAAACCTTTTGCTACCTTAAAAGCACTGTTATTTCCTTCTAGCAGGGCATTTCTAGTTTGCTTATATTCTAGTTGCATGTACATTTGAGTGCATTGTTGTAAAGAAGTATGCATGTTACCGGCATAAGTTAACCAAGCATGCATTGATACGTTTATTTGAGTTTACTGTATGTGCATTTTGACGTTTTTGTTGGTCTGTTATCTCCTGCACGCAGCATCCGCTGATTGGCTTGCGGCTGTGGGGTCCTGATCCAGCCTTTGAATAGCATTGACCTCTGTCATGACCTCCAGCCGGACCTCATCTCTGTCTCTCTGCTTCTCTCCTATTTCTGTACGTGTGTTTGCAGGAAAAGAAAAAGAGAGGGGGATTGTGTTGTCCAGCTGAGAAAGGTTTAATAGAGGGGGTCATCGGGCGGGTGGGTCACTCATAAAGCCATGGGTCCAGCCGGGCTGAACAATGCATAACCCATATGACCTCTGACCTGGCACATGTGCTCCATTTCTGCAGCAGTAGAACAAAAGGTGTTTTTTGGTCATAAAAAAGATCAAATCCAAGATCCATCATAACCTTTATGAGTAATGCATTACTGTAATCAAATGATAATTCATGTAATGAAGTAATGCAAGATAAATTCTCAGAGCCAATTGTATGTTCCCATGACTTACATATACTAATATAATTAACAAGACACTGAACCTATTCACAATATCTGTTTAGTGTGTAATGCAAAAAAACTTCATTTTAAATGTTTGCTTTTCGTCAGAATGTAAGCCAATTTGTATGTTGCCATTTATCATCATTAGGTTACAGTTGGTTACATAGACAACAAGAGCAAAATCAAATCCCTGAACGTTCTGTTCAATCTCATTATGAGGTTGACATTTCTTCCTTTGAAAATTATATTTCAGTAAGCAACATATATCTTCTTTGTTTAAGTTAATAGTAAATTTTCAGTATTCAGTAAGTCAGTTATCTTTTTTTAACAGGAAAAAAAATGTTTTTGTCAAAAATAACTGGAATACTGGCTGTAGTAAAAAACAAACAAACAAACGAACAAAAACAAACTAACTTTGATTGGGTTGGTTAATGTAGTGATTTCAGTTAGGTTTATGAGTATTAACAATACATATAGAAAGGAAAAAGGATGGCTGCCATAATGCTCTCAAAACATTTTTAATAACAAATAGAACAAATAACATTTCAACTGTTTCAGGTGTTTTTTTTTTTGTTTTGTTTTTTTTTGTTTTTTTTCCTCTTCCTCCTGGATCCTGTTTTAAAAAATAACAAAACTATATCCATGTTTAGAAAATCAGCCATTGGAACACTTACATTTGTTAATTTGTCAACTTAGATTTGCTTGTTTAATTTTGCTTGTTTAATTTAACATTGAATAGCAAACATTACAATGTAGCAACTACAATGCAGTTAAAGTATTCTAATTAGTAGCCTGATATAACTGATTGCTGTTTTGGATCAATTTCCCTCATACTAATCACAATGATACATGATCCTCAGGATGACTGAAATGCCATAATCAAATTAGTTTTAAAGAAACTGATTAAAAGTTCCATAGTGTTGTAATTACGCTCCATTATGTTTTAATTATTAATCATTTCTGTCAGCCATCTCTAATGATGAAATACCGTCAATACCATCTAATTTAATGCAACTGTTTTATAACGAATATTAATCATAAAGTGAAAAAATTACATAACAATTAAAAAATGTACATAAATATGATATATTTAGTGTTCCTGATCATGCAATCTCATTAGGTTCAGATGGAAGATGCAGCACATCTGCAAAAGATAAAAAGCGGAGAAAGGTGGATGTCAAAAATATGATTTGTTCTTTAATACAAATCATAAAGAAAACCTGTATATAGGTACTGTATAATTGCATGATGCCAATGACACAATCTTATTTTCTATATTTTATTTTTCTTTAGAACAGTCGAATAGCTTGAAACAAAATGAAAATGGCATACAAACCTATGGTACAAATTACAAAGAAAGGCTTCCTCATCTAAGATGAGCTTCTGTGGATGATGATGGCCAGTCCTCAGGGGCTGATTGGGGCAGTTCTGAATTGATCTGTGTGTGAAAGAGAGCACTGTCACACAACTGCAGATCTGTCGCAAGCGTGACTCTTAGAGCCAGCAGCTGAAGGGAGAGACGGTTAGATGTACGCTGCATATGGTGATGAACTGTGTCTGCGCATATGCGCTGGCGTGTTTGTGTGTTGATGGTGCTTTCTATCTCTCTCTCTCCCTCTCTGTGTGTGTGTGTGTGAGACCGCACTGTTGATTTGTGCTTTGAACCTGCAAATCCACCTACAGGGAAGGTGAGGTGAGAGAAATGGCAGGTTTTAGGACACTGAATCACCTTGACAGTTGCATGCACTCTGCTAAGAACTGCACAACTACACACACACACACACACACACACACACACACACACACACACACACACACACACTGCACTTCTGTCTTAAATGCATTTTCTACTACAGTTGCTTTCTATCTATTGGAAAAGTGGAAGCTATGGTTATTATAAAATTAAGAATAATATTTAAACATGACAAAGATAGATAGATAGATAGATAGATAGATAGATAGATAGATAGATAGATAGATAGATAGATAGATAGATAGATAGATAGACAGACAGACAGATAGATAGATAGATAGATAGATAGATAGATAGATAGATAGATAGATAGATAGATAGATAGATAGATAGATAGATAGATAGATAGATAGATAGATTATTGGGATGCTAAAAATACCAAATGACAATAAATCACATGACATAATATCAAATCATGTTAAAAAAAAGAACATATGAATTTATATGAATATATGAACAGATATAGTCCTGTAGCTAACAGACAGACATGATTGCTGTTTTGTTGTTGTTGTTGTTGTTACAATTATTATTATTATTATTACATTTCTAATGGGCCGCAGTAGTAATTAATTTATGTAACAGTATGTCAATAATTTTTGAAAATAGGGCCACAAATATGAACGAAATCTTCAGTTTTATCTAATCACACATTAATTCAGCTTAATAATAATAATAATAAGCAAAATGTTTTTACAAATATTAATGTTACATTTTTACAAGCTTTTGACTCTTCAAATTCATAGGTTTAAGTGTGACTGAAGTGTCGAAATATTTTATGGTGTCACTGTAAGAATACAAAACAGTCTGAAAATCAGTACTCTATAATCAAACATTGATACTGCAGTGTCCCGAACAGTGATTTTATGTGCAGTCCATCATTGCAGGTTGTACAGGCTGTTATTCATGCTGCATCCTGCTGATTTCTCCTCTGAGATGTAAGTCAATCCGTCTCTCTCTAACCACCTTTAAAATGCTCTGACGGTTTCCAGCGCTGCAGCTGCATTTATTTGTGACGGGGTCAAAAAACAGCTTTAGCTGAGTTCAAATGGAGGCACAATGAGGACCCCGTAAAAGCATCTTTATCCAGGAACGATTACAGATATTATTGACTGAAATAAATCCCAAATCACAACTGATGTGGTTGGAACTGCCCCCAAAGGGCCCTCCTGAAATGGCTGCCACAATTAACCATCACAAATGCACCTGTTTAACTGAAGAAGGCTGGTTACCCACAATGCATCACCATAATCCTCTGTCTAATGGCGTTCTCTCTGAGGAGCTTTCATGAAGACCCTAATGAAGAGATAACCAACACGGCTCGCGGGAATACAGCCTCCATTATCGGTCCAGGTAGATGAGAAAACATGGATCTCAGCATTTACTGATTTTATCATTTGTAATTTCGCTATTTAATGTCGCTATTTTAAGTTGTTGTCACATGAGAACGGCTAAATGAACCATGGGCATGTCCAGTGCCCTTGACTGCCTGTGTGATGGATGGGCCTGTCAGCCAATGACAGTGGCTAGACAATTTCCTGAGATGTTTTTGGAGGGCTATTTTGCAGTGACACAGGGGCAATGGGGCATGTTATTGGGCAAAGACGAGGAGTGGGACTGTCATGCTCCCCTTTCACACAAACCATTGAGAACAGAAACCTCTCTGGACGCAACATTACCAGAGTCAGTCGTCATGGGGAGACCGTGATAGAGTTTCTGAATGCTTTTTTAAAGCTCCAGCTATAAATATTGTATTTCTCAGCTTCTACAGTTGTCCTGCTTATGACACTCATTATGATGGTTCAGCTGGATCTGTGGATTTGATAGATGTGTTGGCTGTGTTTTAAAGGTCGTACTCCTGTCTAGGGAAAACACACCAATATTTCCACAGTCAGACTTTGAAACTAAACTATATATATATTTTTTTTACATTTTCTAAAGAAAGTGTAACTTAACCATGCACAAACTGCTGCTAAAATGTTGGAGTTGTCCCACCGACTTTCCCAGTATCTGCAAATCACTTGCTGCAGGTGCTCAAAGTTGTTGTTAGGACATTGGTAGGATGTTCTGGGGGGTCACTAGGGTGTTTCTCTGAGGTTGCTAGGGGATTGCTAGGGTATTCTGGGTGGTTACTAGGATGATGCTTGGTGGTTGCTAAGGTACTGTCGCTGACTGACCCAAGCTTAAAGACCCCAGTCTCATGTCTCTATGATGTTCCATTCCATACCAACATACAGTGAGACTATTTTTTTAATTAATTTCATAATTTTACATTAATTTAATTTTAAGCAAATATAAATTTACAATATATAGGTAATATTTAAGTGTTCTGGGGTGATGGGCATCATCTCATGGCTGATCAAGACAAACAGTATGTTTTAATGGGATTGATATACTTGGAAAAGTCAAATTTGAGGCTTTAAGCTGAAGTGTTTTCTGTGTCGCTACCGCTGCCTGATGGAACTGCAAAAGCTTGGATTGTTTTCATATCAGTTTCCTCAGTCCTCTTCCTGTCTTCTATTGATTGGCCAAGCATAAAGTCCTGACCCACACTATTGGTTGAGTGGTGGAAGTGAATATGTCAGACCACTCAATTTGCAATCTGCTCTCTTTCCGTATAGTAGCTTATAGATGCTCATTTTTGCTGCAAGATTGTTTTGAGCAAATAAAAAACACAGTGCTCCGCACACCTGAATCATTTGTTTGTGTGTTGTATAAAAGTCCAATGTGAATCCCGCACACTACTCAAACTTGCATCATCACGAAATGCATTATTTGCAGTGTTTTTATCAATCAACCTTCCTCATCCTTACTAGATTGTTTTGAGGCAATAACCTGAGCTGTAAATGCATTGTGACTAATTACTTTGGAGGCACAGGAAGATGACATCATGATAATGCTGACAGGCTGATGGCACCACAGGAACAGACACAGTTCCAAGATATAACTATCTTAAGCTGTGATGTAAAGGGCATCAGATAAAGAAAAATACACTCTTTAGTTTGTGGACCAGTTATCACTATTATTAGTAATTATTAGTAACTAATTATTAGCTACGACTTTTGCCTCAGTAAACTACAACCTGAATTCCAGAAATCTTGGGACGTTTTTTTTTTTTATTTGAATAAAATGAAAACTAAAAGACTTTCAAATCACATGAGGCAATATTTTATTCACAATAGAACATAGAGAACATAACAAATGTTTAAATGGAGAAATTTCACACTTTATCCACTAAATGAGCTCATTTCAAATTTGTTGCCTGCAACAGGTCTCAAAAAAGTTGGCATGGGGCCAACAAAGAAAAAGCAAGAAATTTTGGTTTCACTTTATTTTGATGGTCCCTTTAACACACTCTATTGACTATAAGTAATGTTGCACCTACATTTCTACTAACTTTCATTAGAGTGTTAGTAATGTATTGACTGGTAGGGTTAGGGTTAGATTAAGTTGACACGTTCTTGCAAAGTTACTTATAGTCAGTAGAATATCTGTTGGGAGACCAACACAATAAAGAGTTAGTAGATATGAAGCAGACAGTCTACTAATACTCTAATGAGAGTTTGTTGACATGTAGTTGCAACAGTACTTAGTGTCAACAGAATGTTCAAAAGGGACCATCAAAATAAAGTGTTACCGAAATTTTGAAAAGATTCAGCTGGGAGAACATCTAGCAACTAATTAAGTTAAGTGACATCAGGTCTGAAACATGATTAGCTATAAAAGGGATGTCTTAGAGAGGCAGAGTCTCTCAGAAGTAAAGATGGGCAGAGGCTCTCCAATCGGTGAAAGAGTGCATAAAAAGATTGTTGATTACTTTAAAAACAATGTTTCTCAATGTCAAATTGCAAAGGCTTTGCAAATCTCATCATCTACAGTGCATAACATCATCAAAAGATTCAGAGAAACTGGAGAAATCTCTGTGCGTAAGAGACAAGGCAGAAGACCTTTGTTGGATGCCCATGGTCTTCGGGCCCTCAGTCGACACTGCATCACTCATCGGCATAATTCTGTCACTGACATTACTAAATGGGCCCAGAAAAATACTTCCAGATACCACTGTCGGTAAACACAATCCGCCGTGCCATCTGCAGATGCCAACTAAAGCTCTATCATGCAAAAAGGAAGCCATATGTGAACATGGTCCAGAAGTGCCATTGTGTCCTGTGGGCCAAGACTCATTTAAAATGGACTGTTTCAAAGCGGAAAAGTGTTCTATGGTGAGACGAGTCCAAATTTGAGATTCTTGTTGGAAATCACGGACGCCGTGTCCTCCGAGCGAAAGAGGAGGGAGACCTTTCAGCGTGTTATCAGTGTTCAGTTCAAAAGCCAGCATCTCTGATGGTATGGGGGTGCATAAGTGCATATGGTATGGGCAGCTTGCATGTTTTGGAATGCACTATGAATGCTGAAAGGCATGTAACGTTTTAAAGCAACATATGCTCCCCTCCAGATGACGTCTATTTCAGGAAAGGCCTTGTGTATTTCAGCAGGACAATACAAAACCACATACTGCAGCTATTACAACAGTATGGCTTCGTAGTAGAAGAGTCCGGGTGCTGAAATGGCCTGCCTGCAGTCAAGATCTTTCACCTATACAGAACATTTGACGCATCATTAAATGAAAAATACATAAAAGACAACCACAAACTCTTCAGCAGCTGGAAACCTATATCAGGCAAGAATTGGACCAAATTAGTACAGTATGCATGTACAGGTATATTTATTTATGTATGCATCAATCATATACCACAACCTTACCCAAAACATTTACTATTATTTTTATAGTTTATAGTTTAACACATCAACAAGACTTCAACAAGAAATGCTTACAATGATTTTCAGATTAGTGTTTGGCTATAGAACATAGATGTGTGTGTGTGTGTGTGTGTGTGTGTGTGTGTGTGCGCGCGCAGGTGGGTGGATGGGTGAGGTTAAAAAAAAAAGAGTTTTAAATCTGTCTCATGTCAAGGTCATGTCTTTTATTGGATGAGTTTGTGTGAGAGAGCTGTCCAGCGTCATGGTGTAGTGTATTCTTGGCCTTCAGTGAGTCCTCTGATCTGAGAGTAAATTACCGCTCTGTTTTTATGTGTTTCACCTTGGCTCAGGAAGAACAGCTTTTGACTTCACACTTGAAAGAAGACTTTCAAAAGCACTCCGGGTGCTTTATAATTTTGCCTTTCTAGATTGCATGATATGTACAGTTCAATAAAGTTCAGTGTGTGGTCTCTTTTCAGAGGAATGAGCTACCTATTTTACTTTATTTATACATGGCATATAATATTCCTGAATGTACTATGTACAGAGCTGTACTGTAGTAATTTTAAGCTGAATCCAAAATGATGGACAGAGCTGAGCTTTGTCCCAAGTGGGCTGCTGTTCTCGACAGCATTTTAAAATACGGGCTCCCAGCACAAAGGCCCACAAGGTAGGCAGCAACATTATTCTGACTTTGAGACTCGGTATGTACTGTAGTTCTGGCCAAATTCCAAGGCAGCATCACATGATGTATCATTTGCAATCCCATGATGTTGTAAAAATGTTAAAATAGAATTTTTCTTTCTGCATGTGCTTCATGTGAGAAGTGCCAATAAAAATTAAAAATAGAAACGGAAACACTTTCTGTGAAGCCCATATTTATAATACATTATAAGGGTATTCTTAAGGCATAATAATGAATGCATAATGCATTATAAAAAAAAACCTTATAATATATTATATCTTCTTATAAATAATCATTATAATACTTACGCATTTGTGGTTATAACTTTTAAGATTATGATTATCTATAACACTTATTAGAGTATTAGTCTTAGGTTAAGGTTAGGGTAGGTTGAATGTTGACGTACTTGCAAAGTTACTTATAGTCAGTATGTCTGTTGGGGAACCATCAAAATTAAGTGTTAGCAGATATTTAGCTGACATACTACTAATACTCTAATTACGGCTAATTGACATGTAGTTGCAGAGTATATTGGATATTACGATACAAGTAGTTCAAAGCAAATGTGAACACATTCATATGATCTGATATCTGATCTTATGGCTCTTTGAGAAAAAAAAAAAAATATATATATATATGCAATATTATATTATTATTATTATTATTACTATACTTTTAAGTGGTCTTTGATTGCTTTAAGTAAAGTAGCATAAGAAAGATGGCAAGACATGAGACATGAGACTTATAATACATTATAACTATGAGAAATATAATCCATTGTAACTTAAGTGGATGCAATGTGTTCAGTATGTGTTATAAATCATCATACTCTTAAAAGCTACAACCACAAATAAGTAAATATTATAATACATTAAAAATGTTCTTATGAATATTCCTAAGATGATACAACTTATTATATGTTTATTTATTTATTTATTTATTTTTTTACCTTAAGAATACCCTTATTATGTATTATAAACATGGGCTTCATAGAAGGTTTTACCATAGGAACTTTCAAATATAATACTTCATGCTTTAGAAAGAACCTCACTAGTGTTGTTTTATACAGCATTCAAATGTGTTGGTTTCAGAACTTCTAAGATATGTATGTATGACCAAATTCTTTAGCAGCATCAAATTTATCTTTTGAGAAAAAAAATAAATAAAAATAATAATAATAATATATATATATATTCAAGATGGCATGTGAAGTAAAGTAGATTTTGGATAATAAAATTCTGAAAAGTATAAAACTATTTTTCAATATGCATAAAAATTATTAAAAATAATAATTGCGTTAGGAGTGTGCAGTGAAGACAACATCTGTATTTCTACGGAAAATTATTTGTATCTGTATTTGGATAAAATCAAATGTGGGCAGGACTTAAACTGGAAGTTTGTCAAAACTACTTGAAAACTACATTTAAAATGTAATTTTTGTTTTTGAAAATCATTGGGGAAAAAATGCTTGCGGAACCTATGTACAACTCACAGAAAAATAAAAAATAAAATAAAATAAAATAAAATAAAATAAAATAAAATAAAATAAAATAAAATAAAATAAAATAAAATAAAATAAAATAAAATAAAATAAAATAAAATAGTATCTGCAATCCCTCGCTCTTCCTAATTTAATTCATGCATGCATCACAAGTAATTGATTTTCATTCAGTTTACACTCATTTACTTAACACTCTCATTATTGTGTTATATTAATTTTTTAAAATATCATGCTATCTCCTGTTATCCAGCAAGCACAAGCAGTATCTGTTTGTAATGAATACAAATATATATATATATATATATATATATATATATATATATATATATATTGTGAGGTTTTATTTAAGTTCAGGATGATGCCTTAGAAGTTAGCAGCCTATGTAGTGTAGCTTACTATGTTTTTTTTTTTGTTTTTTTTGTAGAGAACCTGTGATTCTTCTACAAAAACACACTAAAAATCCAAAGTCCTCCGAGTACCATGTCTGAATGCTTTTTCTGAGAGGTTTTACAGTCTTCCCAGAGGATCTCATTGGTGTACGGCAGTAGTCCAGAACAGGAGAAAGAGGAGAGATCAGGACTGACCTTCAGGATTAGATGGGGGGATGGGAAAGGACCTGTCTCCACTCTGCAATTAATACACAGTGTTTTTAGCGCTGTAGTGTCAGCGTTGTCCCCAGGGCCAAGAGCACAGTGCAGGACTTTCATATTACGCTACATACTTCTACTCTCTCTGAAAGGTCACGGATCTGATCTGTATTCAGAAAGCTTTAGATCTCGGAGCTGCCACTGTAAACGGCAGAAAGTGAATCTGCAGCGTGAGGTGGAGGACGAGAGGGCGTTTGTGTCAAGTGTGAGGTCAACAGCATTTAAGAGTCTCAAACTGGATGTGATGCATGGAGAGACAGAAAATACAGAGAAAGAGAGAGAGAAATAACAGAGCTTGCCTGCGCCTCACTTGACTAACAGAATCCTTTTTCAATTTTGAGCCTTTTAATTAATAGAAGAAGAGGTTCAGTGCTCTCAGACTCAAATGTAGCTAGTGCTACAGAAATAACAAGTATTTTTGAAAAGGCAAAACAAATATTACACAAGTCTGAATAGAAAGCAACGTATGCCCTGTTCCTTTTATGAAGGTGTCAATGTTGGAATGTCAAATTCCCACTTGATGTCTCTTATTTTTGACCTTTTTTCATCCAGCAATGAATCGTGTACAGCAGTGTTAATTTTGACAGCAAACTTTGATTTAGCTTTAGTCAGAGGTGGAAAGTAACGAATTACATTTACTCGCATTACTGTAATTGAGTAGCTTTTTTGTGCACTTCTACTTTTTAAGGTAATTTTTAAAATCTCTAATTTAACTTTTAATCAAATATATTTTGTGTGAAGTATTGTACTTCGCTACATTTTAAAACACAAGAATTACTGAAAATATATAAATGAAAATAGCTCCCTGGAAACCACTGCAGTAAATGTAAAATGGGCTGGAGAAAAAGCTGGTGCAGACCCAGCTGAAAACGAAGCCCTGTCGTATTCTGCTGAAGTTGAACTCGAAGGAAATGAAGTGAACCCCTGGCCATATGTATGCTCTATTATGCAGTGTAAGCTGTGTTTGCCTAGGGAGACCAAACTACAGGCTTATAAAATCTGGACATCAACCCTTCGCAAGCATGTAGAGGTAAAGTAAAGACTTGTATTGTTGCATTGGTGGTTAAAATGAAGCTTCGACAGTTTAGCAAAAGCTTTTTCACAAATTAGCCAAAAAGACAGTGGTGCAGGGTGTGCGATATATATCATCTGCGATAATATCCTAATTGTTGTTTTAACGATGTGCGATTTGACATTATCAGTATTTTGCAAAAACCAAACAAAACACTCCTACAGAGTGCCGTGAAATCTAGTAGTATATATATATATATATATATATATATGTATATATATATATATATATATATATATATATAATTTTAAATGAGTATTCAACATTTTATGTCTTACATATCAAAACATTTTTTTCTGCATTTGTAACTGCAGGTTAAATTAATTCATGTCCTGCATTAAACTGTGTAAATACATCTAAATGCCACTTCAGATGAAGCTTCTGTGTTTCCTCTGCATTGCAAAGATGAATTTTGTTGATACTGATTTAATTTGCCTCGTAACAGCTAAAATGTCTTATTATTCTAAATAACTGATTCCTTTAATTAAAAACAACTAGTTTGAGATTTATAGGTCTATCCCAGGGACGTCAAACTCAGTTCCTGGAGGGCCGCAGAATAAGCCTAAATGATTTGATTAGCTGGATCAGATGTGTTTAATTAGGGTTATATCTAAACTGTGCAGGGCTGCATGTGGCCCTCCAGGAACTGAGTTTGACACTCTTGGCCTATTCCATTTTTTGCCTCCCTCCCACTATTAAAAAATGTAAGTAATTTTTACTCTGAGTCAGTGTTAATTTCGTCAACGAAGACGACGACGAAAAATATTCGTTAACGAACCTTTTTTCTGTGACTAAGACGAGACGTTGACGAGCTAAAAATAATACCTGATGATAAAAACTATGACGAAATTTATGCCGCGTCTCGTTAACGAGACGAGACGGGACTAAAATGTTATTTGAGGACTACCGGACATTCAAAATACATCCTATAGGCTAAGTTAACTGTCTTGTCTTTCAAAATGTGCGTCTCTGTCATTGGATTACAGTCAGATGAGGGGCGTTCGTATATCTATTCTCAGTATGGCAGACGCGGACGGATTGGCTACCAAAACGCGAACTAGCGATCTGAAACAATGGCCTCAGCACCTGAAGGGTTAGCGATGGGGTGACCAGACCGTCCCGTTTTTCCCAGGAGTCACAATTCGTTGTTGATTAACTTAAAGTTAGTGAAGGCGGGATAAGCGGAATCGCGCTGATAGAAGCGCGCTCTCTCTCGCGCGCACGCTCCACTTCTTCAGTTCTCATACAGTTCTCGGTACTCGGTACTCAAATACATACACAGCACAGCAGTCCAAATGTCTATTGTGTACTAGAATATCTCACGTAAATACAGTTGGATATGGCTTAAGTGAACTTAAACAGGTGGGTGAAAACTGAATGTGTGTCAGTATTACATGCATCCGTTTTAAATGGACAGCATTCCTATTAAATACCTATATGTGTCATTAATGTTAACCAACGAAAAATATTAAATAAATGTATACTTGTCATGGTGACAATACTACTGTATCTGAAAAATGAGTTTAATTTGTATATCTACCAAAAAATGAATATTTATTCCAGTTTTTCCAGATTCAATCCTTGATTCAAATTTCTCATAAGCTTAATTGATTTAAAGAGAGATTAATTAATGACTATTTTTGTTTGAAGACTACTTATAAAATGGCTACCAAAATAAATGTTGGTAACTGCAGTTTGACTAAAAGTAATGAATAAAAGTTGACAAAAATGCAATGACTTTTCGTCGACTAAAACTAGACTAAAACTATGAAAGACTCAAATGACTAAAATGTGACTAAGACTATTAAGCATTTTCGTCTCATGATAAAGACTAAGACTAAATCAAAAATGCCTGCCAAAATTAACACTGCTCTGAGTAAATCTTAAATTATCTACTTTTTACTTTTACTTGAGTATATTTTTAGACTGGTACTTTTACTTGTACTTAAGTAAAATTTCATTAATGTCATGGTACTTTTACTTGAGTAGAGTATTTTTGTACTCTTTCCACCTCTGGTTTTAGTCATAGTCTTTTGACTAAAATGCCATTTAGTTTTAGTCATATTTTTGTCATCTGAATTGTTTTTAGTTTTAGTTTAGTTTTAGTCAACTAAATATCATAAGATTTTAGTTGACTATATCTACAATAAATTTAGTCGGCTAAAATCTAATGGGTTTAGTTACAGTGCATTTATTAAGCATTTCTCTAAAATTTCCAAACTCATTATATAGGTTTGATACTAAGGTTTTATCATGATAGACTGCGATTTAACTGCAGTGACACACAACATTCCTTTGTTAAAATGAAATAAAACCACTTCTCATAAAGAACAAGAACATGGTCTTCTTTTTAATGAAATACCAATGGTTATATAGGCTAATTATGCATTCTTTATAACAACTTGTTAACCATATTCTTAATTCTTTCAAGCAGACACATCTATTTCTGTAAATAAATTTAGATTAATCTTTAGGGCTACTAAAGTGATTCAGTCAAGAGCAGTGAGTGATTTTATGTCTTTCTTTTGTTGCTTAATTAACATCAATGATTCGGAAAATAGTGACTAAATTAGGCTGCTGTCCCTTTAAAACCTCTTGTATCTAACCTCCTATGCAGCAGATTCGTTCTGAACGAATCTCTTCCCAAATCGTCCCTCCCTCTCTATCTCGTTTTTATTCGTTGAAGTAAATGTCAATAGATTTACGTCATATTTTTTGTCATTCAAAAAGAGTTTTCGTTCATTATCGTCATTGAAAAAAAGTTAATTTATTATGAAACAAGTTAATTCAGCAATAACTTGCTCTAGTGAAGACAGTAGTGACATTATTCAACTTGAGTCAGTTAAATGTTGATTCCTCTCAGTTCAATAACAATATGTGTTGCAAAATTAATCAAAAATGTGATTTGTACGGAATTTTTTTTTAAAAACAACGTAATAATTAAGGTTTATTTCGGTAACACTTTATTTCAATAGTCCACTTTAGACACTCTACTAACAGTAAGTAACTTTGCAACTACATGTCAACTAGCAGTCGTTAGAGTATTAGTAGACTGTCTGCTTCATATCTTCTAACACTTTATTTTGATGGGTCCACAACATACAACATACTGACTATAAGAAACTTTACAAGTATATGTCAACTTATTCTACTAACCCTAAACCTACCCTACTGAGAGTTAGTAGACATGTAGTTGCAAATTAATGAGAATTAGTTGACATGTAGTTAAAAAGTTACTTAAAGTTAGTAGAATGTCTAAAGTGGACTATCGAAATAAAGTGTAACCTTTCTAGCCCAAAGCTAACTGCCAGTGGGGTGTAGGCAGATTGTACGAAAATGTATGAGATTGTTCGAATTTATATGAATTAGCCACCAATTTTCTAAAGTGTAAAATGAATAGGAATTGCCAATACAGTGTGTTGGTTGGACTGACATGAGGGTGAGTAATTGATGGCAGATTTTTTTATTTTTGGGTGAATCCCTTTAAGACAATGGGACTTATTGAACAAACTGTATTTCTGTCACTCACAGGCTCATTTGTGTCAAATGTCAATTGCAGTCTATTCTGACTAAAGCTTGGTTCATATTGTTTAATAAGCTAAAACTTTTTGTTACATAACAATTCATTCTATGACATATGCACATGAAGGATTGGGTCGAGCTTCGGTGTCATAATCTAATTCCTGCCAGTGAAAGGAGAAATACATGCCCACACACTCATAACAGAGTTACACAGCAGCTCCGACTGTTTTAATTCAATACACATTACATCGACCTGGGGACACCACGGAACCTGGAGCAATTACAGGATTGCTTGTGCAAAATCTAGTGGGGCGAAATATACACTTGGCTGTCATCAAAGTGGATTAGAAAGGATTATAGTCTGCATCGCAATAAAATCAGATGAACTACATCACTCAAATTATGCATGTTAAGAAAAAAGCCATGTGCTTGCAAAAAACACTACAGTTAAACACATGAAAAAAGCCATTTTTCTCACGCTCTGAACAACTCCATAACTTAATCTGGTATGATAGACAAACTAATTTATGTCCCTCCCCCACCCCCGTTGAGGCAGAGTTTATTATAAGCAACACTTTCATGGTCTTTGTGTTTGTTGTCAATGTAATATTATCAGTCAAAAATTTAGACACACCTACTCTTTCGGCAAATAAGTTTACTATGAAATAGTAAAACTGAGATGCAATGCAAATGGATGTACTGTATAAGAATTGGGTACTGATTGATGTTTCAGGTGCTTCAAAATGACTTGGTCAAGATTACGGTGCATTAATTCTCTCAGTCAGCTTAAAGGTGCCATAGAATGGAAAACTGTGTTTACCTTGGCATAGTTGAATAATAAAAGTTCTGTACATGGAAATGACATGCCGTGAGCCTCAAACACCATGCATTGTTTCCTCCTTCTTATGTAAATCTCGTGAATACAAAAGACCGCTGAAAAATAGGCAAATCAGAACATAACACTAATCACTAATAGTTATTCCCCCAACATTTGCATATACCCGCCCATGTTCTATGCCAGCCGCCAGCCGAATCTGCACAGCCGAATCATCAGAAGTTCTGCAGGTGTTGTGAAGAAACAAGCGAGGACAAAAGCGAAAATGGCAGATCATGGAAATAAATGTTATGTTGCAGGCTGTGCAGGAGATGTGAAGTGCAGGGATGGTTTGGTGTCTGTATTCAGAAAGGCACGGAAAGCAAATAACGGGTTCTCATAAAATAACGCGAGCCCCTAAAGGGACATGGTTAGCAGCTAGCGGTAGCCTGTTACATTACAGTAAATAGATTTCAATTACCACATACACAGAGTAAGGAGAGATGACTGAGAATGATGGCCAAAGATCCTGATCAACACTGACAAGCATCTGATCTTGTAAAATGTATGGTAAGTACTGCCGCTCCATAGTATAAACAGAGTAGGCGCCATCGCGAATCTTGAAAGTAAAAGTGAAACTAAAATGTGATCGTGCATTTGAAAGCAGTTTCAATGTCCAGTATATTAATATGGGCTCCCTGATGCCTGCATTTTATTTACAATATAATTACCCAACTGTCACACTTCGCTGCAGAATAAAACCAAGAAACACAAACACAGATTAAACAATCAAAGGGAGACAGAAACTGGGTCACACGGAACACATGGGGAGCAAAAACACAACAAAACAGTCCAGGGGCGTAACATTACTCCCCCTTCCCGTAAGGTGCGTCCTCGCACTGTAGAAACATCCAAAGGGGAGGGGTGGGCGGGAACTACGGAGGCGGCTCAGGTGGAGGACGAACCCTCGGGAGGGGGCCGGCAAACAGAGTCCAAGGGGGCAACGAGGGAGGAAGGAACCAGGAAAGAGACAGGAGGGATCCGGAGCAGGAGGCGCACGGCAGGACCCAGGCCACAGCCATAATGATGGCCCATGGTGGAGCCGACGGCGGGAGGAGCCATGTAGGAGGGATGGCCGCCGACTCCAGAGGGCTGACCAATGGCGGCGGAGCAGGTGGTGGAGGAGCCCGAGGTGGAGAGGGAGAGCCGACGAGACAGGGGGATGCTGAGGATCCGGTGGGCCAGGGTGGAACCGAGTGCTCTGGCGACCGAGGCAAAGGCGGAGCTCCAGAGATCCGCGGCAGAGCCGGAGCGACTGAGGCCCAAGGTGGAGCTGGCGGGAGGAAGGAGCGACGAGGTGCAGCCGGAGGAGCAGAGTCCTGAGGCGATGGCGGGTCGACGCCCGACCAAGGCGGAGCTGGAGGGACAAGGGAGTCCAGTGGAGCTGGAGGATTGACGGGTGACAGTGGAGGCGAAGGAGCTAGGAGCCGAGGTGGAGTCGCTGGGTCAACAGGCCGAGGCGGAGACCAGGCCGAGGAGGCTGGAGGTGGAGATAAGGGATATTCCAGCCCAGTGACGTTGGAGGAAGGCAGTCCCATGGGGCTCGCACCGCATTGATGGTGGGCTGAAGGCGAGCAGAGGGGCTGCCAGATGACAGCGGTGGAGGAGGCAGGAGGGAGTGGGAGGGCGGCCATTTGTGAGCCTCCGGGCTTTCAAGATTTTCATTAATCTTTTGAGGGCGCTTTCAAGGAGCAGGCACTGGAGGGCGCTCTGGAGGCGCAGAGCTGGACGGGACCAGCGGAGATGAAGGAGGGCTAGACGGGACCAGCCAGGACGAAGGAGAGGGGGAATGTCGGCCTCCGTGTCCTTCAATTAGATCCCCCTCCAAGTCCAGCAGTCCCAGATGTATAATCAGCTCACCCTCAGCCACGGTGCAGGGGGCGGAGCTCCACTCCACGCTCACACTGTCTCCCTTGTGGTGAATGAATGAATGAATGAATGAATGAATTTATATAGCGCTTTATTGTGTATTGCTGTACACCCAAAGCGCTTTACAGTCATGTGGGGGAGTCTCTCCTCAACCACCACCAGTGTGCAGCATCCACTTGGATGATGCGACGGCAGCCACAGGACAATGGCGCCAGTGCGCTCACCACACACCAGCTACAGGTGGAGAGGAGAGAGAGTCATAGAGCCAATCAAGTGGATGGGGATTATTAGGAGGCAATGATTGATAAGGGCCAGTGGAGGGAATCTGGCCAGGACACCGGGGTTA
Organism: Acrossocheilus fasciatus; assembly: GCA_036784905.1. Lineage (NCBI taxonomy): Eukaryota > Metazoa > Chordata > Actinopteri > Cypriniformes > Cyprinidae > Acrossocheilus > Acrossocheilus fasciatus. The sequence continues at coordinate 24,899,990 of CM071955.1, read as the reverse complement.
CACCCCTACTCTTTACGATGAGTGTCATGGGATTTTTAATGACCACAGAGAGTCAGGACCTCGGTTTAACGTCTCATCCGAAAGACGGTGCTTTTTGCCAGTATAGTGTCCCCGTCACTATACCGGGGCATTAGGACCCACACAGACCACAGGGTGAGCACCCCCTGCTGGCCTCACTAACACCTCTTCCAACAGCAACCTAGTTTTCCCAGGAGGTCTCCCATCCAGGTACTGACCAGGCTCAACCCTGCTTAGCTTCAATGGGCAACCAGTTTTGGGCTGCAGGGTGATATGGCTGTGGCCATTGTCGCCAGCTCTCGTACCTGGTCTGATGGATGGGGCTCTCTGTCTGGGGCCATCCTCTGCTCAGTCGCTCGGCCTTGTGCTGGCTCGCAGATCGCGAGAAATGGCTCTCTGTCATCGGTGGGCTCGGGCTGATGCTCCGCACTGCCGGGAGTTGGTGGGCTGAGCTCTGGGTCTGGAGTGAAGAGACAGTGCTTGGTCTTCAGCCCTTCCTCACCTATCCGGCGATAATTCAACTACAGCACAAAGGTGAGCAGATGATGTTCAACTCTCCTCAAAAGGCGGAGGATTTTGTTACTTCACTGTCACTGAAGACATATTCTACAGCGTTAAAAAGCAGAGGGAAGGCATTGGCTACCGTCTCCATCCTCTCAGCTCAACGAGGGAAAATTAACCATGAGGTCTGTGGTGATCCTAACTGCACTGAAGAGGACAATAACACGGTAGCCATGAAGACTTGTTAATTTCTTTTTGGAATCTTGCCCCTGCCCTGTACGTTCATCCACTGATTGGTAAATAATAATGATTTATCTTATTTATTTTTGTTTATTATTATTATTATTCTCCGGGCTGATGGAGAGCAGGTTCAGTCACTACGCTTTTGGCTCAGTGGGCCTTTTGGGGACATGTCTTGCGTTGAAGTGGACTGGTCATGCATCAACATTTGTTTCTGTTGTTTATGCAGACCTACCCTCTCGGTAATTTGCAGTCTGCTTTGGTTTTTATACACAGTTGTTTGTCGTTCCTTGTTCTTGTTTTTTTTTCTATGCCCTTCAACAGACATCAATACTTCTATTTATTCTGCTTTTCTTTTAAAAGGACTATGCATCTAGGTGGACTGGTATACAGGATACATACTAATGTTTACATTTCACTGGCAGTATGGCACTGCTTTTGTTTATCTTCACTTAGACAGAATCTTGGCATTGCGAGCACACAATGCATGATCTGAATATCTTATCATTGAATGTAAATGGCCTAAATTCTCCTATTAAGCATACCCAGATATTAGAATATTTGCACAGTAAATCGATTTCCTGTGCCCTGATACAAGAGTCTCATTTAAAACAATGTGATGTGGCACGTTTTCAAAACAAGTATTACAAACTGGCAGCTTTCTCTTGTGCTTGTAATAAAACTAAGGGGGTGCTTATCTTCGATTGGAAGTTACATTTAACTACTGAACATACCGGGAATGATGAGGAAGGTACATTTGTTTTAATACGCTGTAAAATACATAATGACAGGTTAGCACTGGTCTTCATTTACTGCCCGAATGAGGCAGACAGTGCATTTTTCACAAATATTTCCAATATATTACTTGAGCAGATTGATTTTCCTTTAGTGATGGGTGGTGATTTTAATGCTGTTTTAAATCCTGCACTGGATAAATCTCATCCTGATACTACAGCTAACCCATCCTCTAAGTTATTGAATAAATTTAGCACTGAACTTAATGTAATCGATCTTTGGAGAATCCAGAATACTACATCTAAGGACTTCACTTTTTTTTTCTAAAAAGGGTGGAACGTCTGATGGGAGGATCTTTCAGATTTTGTAACAACACACCCTTATGGCACAACTTAATTTTTTTTATGTTGAAATCGGCCATTTGTCCAGCCATGTTGCTCTTTATTGGGAAGAAACACATGCAGTGACTTATATGATAACCAGGGACTCTGCTCACTTCAAGAACTAAGAACTAAGTTTTGTTTACCAGCATCAACATCTTTTTTTTTAGTTACATTCTGCTCTCAAGGCCTATGGAGTTCCCTGGGCATCCCCTGGGCATCTGTTTCATTAATATATAGTAAACTTAATCATCACACTGCAAAATCACTTTCTATTAAATCTATCTGGAATCGTGAATTAACAGATTTTGATTAATCGGTCGACTGGGAGAGGGTGTGGTCTAATTTAATCTTAACTTCTAAAAGCTTGGCTCATCATTTTATCCATTTCAAAGTCATCCATTGAGCATACATAACTCCTTACAAGAGGTTTAAAATGAAACTGCAATCGACCTATAATTGTCATATCTGTAACACTGTATAAGCAGGTACTTTTCTCCACATGTTTTGAGAATGTCCAATTGTTGGCAGTCTATGGACTCATGTGAATTCTGCTTTGTCATTTTTACTACAAATTGAAATTGAAATTGTTGATGGTGTGTCTCTTGCTGCCCCTTCCCTGTTGTTTGTTTGAGTGGATGTTGTTTTGTTGGTTTGGAGAAAATAAAAAGTTGATCACAAAAACAAACAAACAAACAAACAAAAAACTGTCCACTTGTTCCTTAAGCTGGGAAACTTCTGATATCTATATGTAGCAGAGGCCAGCGGAAAGTGCTGTGCAAGTAAAGCCTCACTACCCTGATCTCTGCACTAGCGCCTTTAGCCTCCTTGTTAGAGCGCCCGCCGGAGACCGTGGTTCGAATCCCGCTTGGAGCGGGGCGAGTAGGACCGCAACATATACAAAGATGCTAACAAATTGTTTAAACCAAACACGTCAAAGTGAACATTCTTTCACTCCATTTGTCCGATTGACGACAGGTTCAAGCATGTGGACTGTGTCAGAAACTGAATGTACATCTGTATACCGTATCCAGTGTAGACAAGATAGTGGCAGTGATTGTAATTTCTATTTGCTTTTGATGCGACATGACACTCTCATTCAGCTTAATCAAGAGTCAGCCATTAAGCGACTGAACGCCAGTGGACAGGGCCCATGTCGTTTCACTATGGAGGCAGTGTTTATGCAGATGTTTGTGCCAGGGTGATGTTATCTTGCACCTTAAATCCAAAATGAGCCATTTTTGGAGATTGATTAAATAAATGCATTGTTTATAATGAGAAGAACATTTTAAGCTGCAAAACTTGCAGGATGTTTTAATGGTACAGAGACCTCTTATATGGCAAATGATCAAGGCAAATTTGATTTCACATGTCATGACCACTTTAATGGTTAATTTACATTAAAGTGTTAATATTGTAAAGATAAAATGACAAAATAATAATACTATTTGTAATACAATAATATGTATATTTGTCTACATAACTATATTCCAACTTCTACACATACTTTAAGAATTTAATTAAAATGTTGGTCCCACTTTATATTAGGTGGCCTTATACTGTGTACTTACATTTAAATTAATCATTTAGTACAATGCACTTATTGTGTACATACATGTTTTTACATTGTACTTATATTTTTTAAAAATATCTATATGTAGTTACATCTGTAATTCATTTATGTAATTACATTTATAATTACACTGTTGACCCATCCTTTACACCTTAACCCACCCTTAAACCTACCCAGACCACCAAACCTGTCCCTATCCTTACCCGTATCCCACCTCAATAGCAGCAAAATTGTTTTGCAATACAGTATGAACACAATAAGTACATTGCACTTATTTTTTGATGCAAGTACATAGTAGTTAAGGCCACCTAATATAAAGTGCGACCAAAATGTTTTGTAGATCATTTAAAAAAAAAAAAAATCGTTCCAGTGTGTCTGCAAGGTATATAGAAACATTTTAGAACAAAGCATAAGACACCTTCACTGAAATAAGCATGATTAAACTATTTTGAAAGGCACATTTATAAAAGGTGTATGGTTATCTTATCTCATAGGAATGCTACAATTTTAAGAGGAATCCAGGAAACTGTCTTTGGTTTCTTCAAGGTTGCTCTCAGAAAAAGCAACACCCTGCAGTCAAATTACAGATCAGTGTCCAAACACACCCCTCTCTCTGTGTGTCTTGGATAAGGACAGATGCTGGTTGTCCTTTAAGACTAAAACTGCCTTTTTTATTCATCTCACTAAAGGCCGTGACCTCTCTCATGGTGTGCTGTAAATAGGTTAATCAGGAGTTGAGACATTAACTTGACTATACCCCACACATAAAAAAAAAAAAAAAAAAAAAAAAAAAACTTTCTCCTTATTTATTCCTTCCCCTGCTAGCTTGTACTTATTTAAACAACGCCTGAGACTTGGTGTTACAAGCACTTCGTTTGTCGGATTGCCTCCTCAAGATGAATCGCTTTTGTATCCCCAACTGTAAGTCGCTTTGGATAAAAGCGTCTGCAAAATGGCTAAATGTAAATGTAAATGTAATGTACACACACACACACACACACACACACACACACACACACACACACACACACACACACACACACACACACACACACAATGCTGAATGCTGGTTGACAGTCTGTGTGTGTTAATGAGTGAGTAGGAGTGTGTGTGCCAGGGCCTGGTGACCTCAGCATGTCCAGCTGCTGTTGGGTGCTCCAGTGGAGGCAGATAATCGCTGGAGGTCTCAGCTGGGCATAGTGCGTAAAAAAAAAAAAAAATAATAATAATAAAAAATTGGAAACCACTGCTGGAACAGAAAAAAAAACAAACAAACAAAAACCTTACACCAGTGAGACACCAGCTCCAGTTTTTGGTGGTTTGTGCTGGTCTGGTACTGGTTAGTTGACCCACCAGGAGAATTTTCACAGCCTACTTGGGTCATGTTTACCAAGCGTGCCAATATTTTTGGCCATGACTGTATATATATATATATATATATATATATATATATATATATATATATATATATATATATATATATGTGGGTGTTTCTGCAACTGCCAGGAGAGGTTCTAGACCACAGTAACTGGGGGGGCCAGACAGGGGCCACTTGTGCTTTTAGGGGGCACAGTTTTAAAATTCATCCTAACCTACTTTAAGTATTATTCATTCAGTCATTTTTCACCATGTCATGTATCATTGCAATCTGTAGAAGTAATCTATAACAATTTCAACTAAAATTAATATTTCATCATGTTTAATTTATTTGACAAATAAATTTTGAATGTCAGGGGCATCACTTTTGAGGGGGCACGAGTCGGGGGTGGTGGGGGTTGCTCTGATGCTTGTCATACAGTATGACACACAGCAGCCACAATACCACTGTATAACTGATATAGGCTTATGTATTATTATTTTTTAATATTCAAAATATTCCCAAAATATATCATGAAATATCTCGATTCTCAAATATGTGTAAGTAAATGCATTTTGCACCTTTATAAATTATGTTAGATGATATATAATGGGCGGTAGGCAAAGTAGCCTAACGGTGTAATATTAACTTTGCATAAAAATCCGTCTTTTTACTTAAGTACCAGATATGAGTGTCATACCATAAAATGAGTGTCATACCATAAATATATAATACGACTGACTTTGTATTTTATGTGGATTTAATAAAAAATGATGTCATATTTAAATATAATTTATAGTAGACTGAATATTTGTAATTTAATATACAGTAAACCTTGAACTTGTCTCTACCGCAACACAAGGTCTTTACCACAACACCAAAATTTGCTGCGGTAAAGGCATGTTGTGGAAATTACATTTTTGCTAATATTGCAGCTAATTTGCAGCTAGCAAGATCAACTACATTAGTTTTGAGTCTTTGCATTTTAATATACATAAATTAAACTGTAATATACATTTATTTTTAAAAATCTACTTCAAAGTACAGAATTACTAAGCTGTATGGTAAGGACACACAATAAATACTGACACAGAAAAATATGATATTTACCTTATTTTTTGGGATCTTGTGAGTGAGATAGTGAGGTGGCCCAATCTGTCAGCAATGTGCTTACTTGTTAATTTGTGTTTCCAAAGAAACTAGACTTGTTTGTCTTTGATAAAATGTCATAATAAAAGCCTTTTTCCATTGTTGCAATAAGGACTCAAAAGTGTGGGACAGGCACATTTAGTTGAAATAATCATACAAAAAGATCAGTAAATAATACAAAAACAATTAAGATGCTGTAAATTAATATGTATATTAAACAATTCCATTTGAAATAAAGTCAAATTGTAATTCAATTAGCTTATTTTACGTATCTCAACAATGTGACCAGAGTTGTGGGACATGGTGTTTGGAACTATAAATGCTCCATAATTTTATATTAAATCACATTAATCATTAATTATATTTTTGCCAAGGTGTGTAATGACACTGTGAATATATTTATAAAACATCATATGACACATTTTAACATAAATCTAACATTTCACTGCTGGAACTTAAAAGTGTCCCTAGTTGCATATATATATATATATATATCATCAGAAGAATAATTTGAATTGAGGTAGCAAACAGAATGCAGGTTGTAATTCTAATTTGAATTTGAGTAGAATTAAAATTGAATTAAATATTAAGAAATACATATAACTATATTAAATGTAGGTGTAGTTTTATGTTAATTAGTATGTATATTTCATTTTTCAACATGATAGACCTTTATTTATTTATGCATTTGTTTGTTTGAGCTGAGCTGAACAAAACAGGCTTACAAGATAGAAACCTTGTTCCGTAGTTTCGTAGTTGTTTTGGAACAATTAATTTACTTTGTTTGTGTAACCTGTCTGAAATCCTTAATGTTTTCCAACCTGATTCATTTACTACAGCACTTCATTGCAGCAATTTACTATAGCACACTATCCTAGACAAGGGAGTTAAATTCTCCTCCTGGAAGGCCACTTTCCTCCAGAGTTTAGCTACAACACACCATCTTGGAAGTCTTTGATTATCTGGTTAAGGGGAATTTCATTAGGGCTGGAGCTAAACTCTGCTGAAAGTTGGTTCAGAATTTTCTGTTATGTTTTTACTCATATTTTGAATTATGTATTGCATTGTGTATATTAGGGTTGAGTAAATGTCCATGAAATATCGGAAAAGGTACAAATGATCTTTTGCGTGTGCATTATTGAAATAAAAACTTTTGATGTGTCACCTCATGTCAATCTCTTGCCTTCTGAATTTGTGTCCAGTTGATCGGTTGCTAGAATAGCTGGTTCTGCTTTGAGGCACAGATGTGAGGTGCACTAATTTGGCACCAGGACTGCTAACCAGCAGACTAAACCAACCAGAAACCGTCATGAGCTGAGGTCTAATCCTTCATGACTGCTTTAGAACTGGGGAGATGGAGTTGGCTGTCAGTCTGTGCTGTACCGTGACCACAGATGGCGGTTCAAGGAAGAAAGAAAGAAAGAAAGAGAGAGAGTAAAGTGAGTCAAAGAGAGCAAGATAGACAGCCAGGGGTCAGTATATCAGCATGGCCGTTCTTTCTTTTCCTGTGGTGGTCAGATGTGGAGAGAGAAGCCCTTTTTGTCCCTCTCAATGGGTGATCCATTCTGCCTCTCATCCTGAGTGCACCTGCTCGGGCTGTCACAGCGGTTTGCTCACAGCTCACTCTAGCCTCATCCCTGGCTTTACCACAGTACTTTATAGGAAACAATAGCTTTGATTTTCTCAAGTCGCAAGACTTGATTTTACATCGTTTTCGTACACTAGGCATTTATAGTGGAGATGTGTCATAACCTTAACAGAAAACACATTTTTTGGAGAGTGGCGCACCAAATAAGTCATAATCATAACAAAACAAATTATTGAGAGTATCCTATCTGGCCAATCCTGTTAATAAATACCCTTTTTGTGCTGATCTCAGATCTGCTTGAGTTTTACATACCCATTTCTAAGAAAAGAAGAGGTCCCAAACAAGCAGGTCACACTTTGCTTTCACTTTCCTTCACAAACCACCTGCCTGTCAGTGCGATTACATGGTTCTGAACATCTTCAATTTAAAGACATTATATATATACACACACACACACATATATAAAGCATTTTGTCTCGGTGGCTTATCACTGTACAAAATTATCTCAATTTTTATGGTAAAAGACTGTAAAAATGCTACGGTAAAAACCTGTTAAGTGATTAATGATATGTTCCCTTATTACACACAGTGAAAAACTGTAACATTAGAATCTAATGCAACATTTCAAATGTACAGTTTTTGGAAGTGAAAAAGTGTAACACCTCACATTTTATGTTGTTCATTGAAATAACTATGTTTCTTCTCCTCCCTCACCCCCCTTATTAGTTACATACATTAGGGTTTTATGTTATTATTTATATTTGTGTGCACTTTCTGTGTATTAGTATTAATCTCAGCTTGGGGAAAATATACTTCTGATGAGTTTTGATCTAGTACACGTTGCTTTTATTCATTCATTCATTCATTCATTCATTCATTCATTCATTCATTCATTCATTCATTCATTCATTCATTCATTCATTCATTCATTCATTCTATAAATTTAAGTTCAGACTATAAAAATTTTAACAGTGTAATTGAGGGAACTTTCAAATTTATGATGGTAAATTGTCCACTGAGGTAAAAGTACACAGATCATAACAAAAATTTTCATTATGGTTCCCTTTAGCCCCCTTTACAGTGCACCTGACTCCTTGACATGCATTTTTGATGATAGGATCACAATTGGATAGTTCTTGACCACAGTGTTAGGTGTAAATGCACTCAAGATGCATTGTGATTTGATCACTTAAACTACATTTGGAAGTAGTCGAAAACCAAATTGTTATTAATAATAGATGTATTAATATATTATTAATAACATATTAATACCGGTGTAAACTGCAATCTGTCTCAGCAGATCGGCTCACCCAAGACAGATGTTAAATATGGCATTTGATTTGAATCGCTTGTGTTGCTTATATGTATCATGCATAGTATATGTGATTTACATATCAACATTCAGTAATTGTTTCAAATCAAAAACTTCTTTCTAGGACACTGAGCCTTTGTTAATTGTGGTATATTTTTTTAGATGTAACATGTACTTTGAAAAGTAGACATGGTTCAAGATTCTGTGTGTTTTTGAGAAGTGCAGCCCGAAACAGTCTTCAGTGTCCCCAAATTCATATGTCGCCTTGGCCACTGACTCTGTTTCCACAGGACAGGCCTGGAATCAATACTTCTCGCACTGTCATTTGTCACATATTTACAAGGCTGAGAAGCACTCCATTTTAAGACAGTGTAATCTATCAGTTCAGAGTCTCTGGTTTCTTTTCCTCCCTCCTTCTCTCTCTCTTTCTCTCTCATTTCTTCTCTCCTGCATTGACTGTCCTGTCTGACAGATGGGATATGAATGCCACTGGAAAAGGATGGAGCCACAAAGCTTGAATGTTTTTTGTTTTTTGTTTTTTACTCAGAACGGTTTCTCTATGCTTATCTGTATTGAACTGCGTTTAAAACAGCTATTAATCTCAGTTTGAAGTAGATTAAAATATAGTTATCACTTGAGTACATAGCTTTTGTCACCACTACCTTGAAATTTTATGGCCATTTACAAACAAATTGCAGCCATGGGAAAACCATATCCTAACCTTTCCACAGTCTGAGCTATGAAATAAGCCAACAACACAAATTGAAGGGGTTTTTGAGGCACTTTAAAAGAATATAATCAATTTCCCCCATTTGCTGTGGAGCACTTTACGAAGGGCTTGATATCATTTCATTCAGAGTGTCTAGCCAGTATGTAACACATCTTAAAGGAGGAACATTCTGCTTTTATGAGATTTTCCATCATTTGAGATGATAAACATGATATCTTATGTTCACCAAAAAGAGTAGGGAGGTAGGGAGTGTGGCTGCAACCTTTTTTTTTAATTCAGTATTTTTTGTTGATGTTATTATATGTAATTATTTTTTGCACTAGTCATGCCAATTAAATATGTTGTTGTTAAAATGTGCTGTAATTATATTGAAACTATTATTTAAAATTATTTTTACACCAACCCCCAACCAACTCCACTCCATTTTAAATGTTTATTGTCTTGACTAAATTGCAGCTGCATGATTTCAGCATGTACAAGCAAAATGTGGTTCTCATTTATAGTTCCCAGTTAGTTTCCATTTACATTTTTGTTAATGAAAATATTTGTACACCTGTCTGCATAAATGTTTAACAATGGTAAGCTTGCTCTAGATTGGTGTAATTTAGTGGTTTCCATTAAGCACAGGGTAGTTAGTGTGGTGTAAATGTATGTTCTCTGAATATAAGCCTCACAGGTCACACCAGAGGAAGCAAATCAAGCAGTTCCAGTAAGTATTTGTTCAGTAAATCACATGTGGGGGGAGGAACAGAGATGGGACGATATCCATTAACACTACTGCAGGGGTCAAATACCCCACATAAGGCATCCCAGCATTCAAATGAGGATGCACGCCTCTCCCCTCTTTCTCCCCTCACTGTCAACAGACCCATGGGTCTGTTTGGTGTGACCCTACACCCCTACAGCCATTACAGCCTAATTGAAACACATCCACTGGGACGTAAGCACACACACAAACACAGACAGATTTACAGGAAACTTCACCACTTACCAAAACACAGGATTCCGCTATCAGAAACGGCCGTGAGTTCCAAGAAGAGGGGATCCATTAATAATGGATCAGTTTAAAATCACATCCGAAACGTATGGATTTTCTGTTGTGAGGTGAACGACAGGCCTTGAGTCAAAGATCTCTTGCTGGAGACCTGGCTGGGATTGAGTGAGCTAGCATGGGGTGAGTGCTGAGTTTTGAACATCACTCATTGATTGGCAAAAGCCTCGCATAACCCTGTTATAACAACATGTTCGACAGGCTGGAGCACAAGGGCCAACTTCTTGTCACCAGTTTCTAAGCTCGGCTGGGCAGAGCTCTGTTAAATATTAAAGATTAACCACAAAGCATCTGGCTTCTAAATACAGAGCAGGAGGAGTCACACCTAAAACCTGAGGGAGTCCAACTGTTAGCTCCACACCGTTCGGGTTTAGCGGTGCAACAAAGAGACATGTTTTCTCCATTTACGTACATTGATTTTGTCTATGACTCGTGTGTTGCGGCTGTTGTGATAAAAGGTTGCCATTTCATAGATGACATCCTCTTCATTTTAAACACTGAAATATCCTGTATCATCTGTTTGACCTTAAAGGTGAAGTGTGTAATTACCGCCACTAGTGGCACCAAACAGGATTGCAAAAGCAAGTTTTAAAAGTGCAAACCTGCCCACAGCCAATTTCATTGTCAACTCAATGACAGTCACCTCTTTAGTTCATACTTCAGAAAAATCATGATTGATCCATTCTTAAAAAGTAATGCTATCTATTATGATATTGATGTCAAACTAAGGTTAAAGGGATAGTTCACCCAAAAATTTAAATTCTGTCATTAATTACTCACCCCCATGTCGTTCCAAACCCGTAAGACCTCTGTTAATCTTCGGAGCACAAATTAAGATATTTTTGATGAATTCTGAGAGCTCTCTGAAACTTCTCATAGACAGCAATGTAATTACCATGATCAAGGTCCAGGAATGTAGCAAGAAATCGTTAAAATTATCCATGTAACATCAGGGGTTCAACCGTAATTTTACAAAACTACGAGATTACTTTTTGTGCGCAAAGAAAAAAAATGACAACTTTAATCACCAATTTGTCTCCTCTGCATCACCGTGGCACTATTTTGGAGAATATCACATACGTAAACATATAACGTATGCAGTTTTGTGTCGGCTGCGCCACGCAGAAACGTTGTTTTCGTTCAGATCAGAGTGTAAACAACGTAGAAAATGTTTCCGCACAAAAGGTTATCTCGTAGCTTCGTAATCTTAAGGTTGAACCCCTGATGTCACATGGATTATTTTAACGATGTTCTCACTACATTTATGGACCTCGATCGTGGTAATTACATTGCTGTCTATGGGAGGGTCAAAGAGCTCTCAGAATTCATCCAAAATATCTTGATCTGTGTTCCGAAGATGAACGGAGGTCTTATGGGTTTGGAACGACATGAGGATGAGAGATTAATGACATAATTTTCATTTTTGGGTGAACTATCCCTTTAAGACTGGGTTTAATATTTGTTGGTGCTGACATTACCCCACCACTTTGACATTAATGGTTTCATTACCTGTTCACAGCCTAGAAATGCATTTTCTGTTGTGAAAATACATTGAATGCCTCCAAGTATGGCTGCAGCACCCTGTTGTTGAAAAAGGGACTCGGTTGAGCCACAGTTGTTTTCTCAGAACCTTTTGCGCTCCTCGAACAAACTAACAAAAGATTGCAGTTCCATTTGGTGCTGTTAGTCGCAAAGTTAGACACTCAACCTTCAATAGAACCATAAAAAAAAACAACAATAAACAAACAAACAAACAAACAAAAAAAAAACCAGATAACTATAGGTCAAACCAGCGAGACCAGATTTGAAATGGACCCTTCTCAATACCTTAAAGTACGATCTTATTAGATAAGTCTTGGTGCTCTGAGAGCTCTGTATTATTGTCGGTTTGGGTCTTTGCTCTGTTTATTCCAATTAATCAAAACCTTATGATTCAGTTGAACTTTGGGAAACCTGCACCGACATCTACAGGCATCAAATAATGTCATCTCTCTTTGCCTACAGGTTTAAGTTACGGCAATTAACCTTATAGAGCTATATTGAAGAAAGTCGTTGCGCTCAACCCAAAGTGCAGTATTGAAATGTCATAGTTTTGAAAATGTCAGCCATTGCAGTTATATCTCTGATCCACATCAATCCTTTCAGAAAACTAGGCCCTTAAAATGAGTTCCTGTCAGCTGAGCTGGTCTTAAATGAACAATATGAAGCTATCTCTCCACGCTTGAGTTGGAAAAAGTCTCTTTGGACTGGTTTAGGCCTTTACTGCTCACCGCTTCAGATTCACCGGAAAAATCTTGGAGCTCCTTAGGAGGTGAATGTTCATGATCAAGAGCCCGAGTGGGCTAATAGCCGAAAGTTATCCAGAGCTAACAAGTCCAATAAAACCCAATTACCCACAATCACCCTGAAAAATGCTCAACAGGCAATTTATGCAAGTCTTTCTTTTCCTCTTTCTTTCGCTTCATCTTCTGTCCCTTCAACTGCAAAGTCTTTTCAAGCTGTCATTTGTCATCATTAAACAACAATGCAAGCAGCTGTCTCAAAAGCCATTACCGAAATTGCTGGAGATGATTTCTAGTGTCCTCCTCATATGGCCGAAAAAATCATTTTCCCCAATGGAGGCCTTTACACCCTTCTCTATGGATTCTCAACAGCATCCTCCTTAAATTGAGAGAGTGAAGCACTGGGCTCTTTGTCTGGCAGTTCGAACTAACACAAATGCTAAACGATCAAAACTTCCTACTTGATTGGCAGTGGGGAGTCATTGAAACAGTCAGGAAGCTCCTATCTCTTAAAGAGTGAATGAATGAAAAGTACTCTCAGCTCAAATCTCAGCAACTCCTCATTTACTCTTTTCATATGGTTTTTAAGAAGAAATTTTAAGAGAACTAGTTGATTAAAAGTTATATACAGAATCCATCATTTGAACAAATCTAAACTAAGCATTGAACTTTAGCACGTAACATATTCCATATTGCTTATTCCTTATCGCTAATATTTTTGGTAACACTTTATTTTAGGGTCTCTTAACTAGTTGCTTATTAGCATGCATATTACTAGAATATTAGCCATTTATTAGTAGTAATTAAACACATATTAATGCCTTATTCTACATGACCTTATTCTACATACCAATACCTAAACTTAACAACTACATTACTAACTATTAATAAGCAGCAAATTAGGAATTTATTGAGGGAAAAGTCATAGTTAATAGTGAATAAGTGTTTCATATTCTAAAGTGTTACCATATTTTTTCAGTCTGACTGACGAAAAGCAGCGTGACATTGTTGGACCATGAATTAACATAAAAATCCCTTGGACTTTCACCGACAGAGGGCCAAATCCTGCTACCAGAATATTAGGCCAGTAAAGTGATAACTTATCAACTATCCCAAACACCAACTGCATAGCAACATTCAGGTATCTATACCCACAACATAACATTACCCTAAACATGTCTTGTAAGGCTGAAAAAGGCACATTTTTACATGAGAATAGCACGTGCCCAACCCCCCGTAAATCCCCAGTTTTGTTCAATGACTTCCATACAGAAGCCCCTGGTCAATGGTGTGATTACTCAATCCTAGTTGAATACAAGTAGTTTGGAAGCAGTCTAGGCTCAACAACATGAAGACACAGGGCCACATCTTCACATTGATTTCAGATCAGCTGCTGTAATGAGCTTTAATGTCACTCTGCCCCTTGTTGAACATGATAAAAGCTCAGGGATCCACCCTCATCTTCCCTGTAGAAATCACATAATTTCACTCACAGATCCAAAAAATCCACTCCAACCATGGCATGATCATTTTGAAGATAACATAAGATAAAGACATTGAACAGAATGTGATTGACTGTTGTTCTGCCCATGTACAGTTTGTTAATTTTATGGTCACACTTGGCCAATTTTCACAATTAACTAACTATTAACTATGACTTTTACCTCAATAAATTCCTCTTTTTGCAAAGTTTTTAATTTTAGGAATGGAGTAGGATTAAGCGATCTAAAATATTGTCATGCAGAATAAAATATTAGTATGTGCTTTATAAGTACTAATAAACAGCAACTAGTTAATAGTGAGAACTGGGGCCGGATTCACGAAACATTCTTAAGAAGAAATTTCTTCTTAACTGGCTTTTCTTCTTATTTTTTAAACTTAAGAAAAAAAGTTAAGAATATTTTGTATTCCCAAACATTGTTCTTAAGAATATTCGGTAACACTTTAGAATAGGGAACACTTATTCACTATTAACTACAACTTTTCCCTCAATAAATACCTAATTTGCTGCTTATTAATACTTGGTAAGGTAGTTGTTAAGTTTAGATATTGGGTAGGATTAGGGATGTAGAATAAGGTCATGTAGAATAAGGCATTAATATGTGCTTAATTACTACTAATAAATGGCTAATATTGTAGTAATATGCATGCTAATAAGCAACTAGTTAAGAGACCCTAAAATAAAGTGCTACCGAATATTCTTATCTTTTTTCTTAAGATTGTTCTTAAGACAAAACTTCAATTCAAATTCAATTCAAATTCTTGAAAAGAACCTAAAAATTTAGGACAGCCCCAGACTTGTCTTAAATCCCAAACAGTAAGAATTATTTAATGCATTTATTGGGTTATTTCAAATTAATTGTTATATTTAAGCATTACAACAACATTAGCTAAATCTAGCCTAATACATAGTAGGACTATTAATAGGGATGTGAGCGAGTTTTCTGAAATGACAGCGATGGCTGATAATGTAAACAATGATCGGTCATGGTTAGCCTATGTGTGATGCTACTTTTTGCTGACTTCAAAACTCAGTAGCAACTTGAGAAAAACGAGTCAGATAGGGAGTTTTAATTGGATGCTTTTATTTTAGCTTATAAATATGACATAATCTGTGGCAGTATGCAGCGCATATGAATGTGCCAATACACAGGACGCATTTGCTGTATCAGCACGGACACACATACCAGAAGCGTTCACTCAATGAGAGCGCACAAAAACACAGCACAAAAGTGAATGAAACAGTTCGCTGCAGCTTGAGACAGGCTGTTCAAAAACAAGGCGCATTAAAAACGTGAAGCTGAGCACCAGGCAAAGTCGCGACGAAAAGAGTGTGCATGCTTATTATTAAGGTAATCTGCAGGAAGCGCAAAAAGACAATAAAGTGTGAGTCTATCAGTGTTATCATGTACACTGTAAAAAAAAAAAAAAGAAGAGAGTTGAGCCAACTTAAAATTTTAAGGCAACCAGCTTCAGCAGATTTTTGAGTTTTCTCAACTTGTCGTTTTACGTTTATACAACAAAAATTTGAGAGTCTCCCACAAAAATAAGTTGAGCAAACTCAAAAATCTGCTGAAGCTGGTTGCCTTAAAATTTTAAGTTGGCTTCACCTTTTTTATTTATTTTATTATTTTTATTTTTTTACAGTGTATTCACTCAGATAAGGAATGTCATTTTCTTCTTAAGAAAAAAAAAATGTTCTTAAGAATATATTTGAGAACTTATTAAGAATTTTTCAAGAACTGCACTTAAGAACATTTTTACGAACTTCGTGGAATTTATCTTAAGAAATTTCTTAACTTATTTCTTAAGAAGATTTTTGTGAATCCGGCCTCTGGTCCTTAAACTTAAGTGCTACCAACTTGTCACATCACCCAGCAAACTATCACAATTAAGAATTAGCTTGTAAAAGTTGTCCATAAATCACCATTATTTCTCTTTGTGCAGTGCTAGTATTTTAAGGTTAGTTTATTAAATTGAAGTATATCAAAGAGAAAAGTTTAAAGTTTTAAAATAACTTTGTGTTTGTGTAACCTTGAACTGACTTTATTTTCAAACTTTGTTCAGCTCAGATTCATATTTAATTGGGTTCTTTGCTTACCGCCATGTAGAGTAGCTCCAATTTTCACTCAATTGCTATTGTTTCACATTTGATATTTTCTCATCTCGGACAATAACTCCAAAGTAATTTTGGAACTTGCTGACCATGGCCGCATTTGTGTCAGTGTTTAAAAATCCTGCACTGGCCAGTTTGCTGACAGATGAGTCTGAATGAGTATATCTGTGGTGTGAGCTCTTTGGCCATTGGCTGAATCCTCCATGGTCATCCTACCTGCCTGACACCCGGGAATCATGATGAATCGGCCCCAACTGCAGCCCCAGATTGTTTTTTAACATTTAATTCAGTTTCTTCCTGTGCTTGGATGAACATGGGCCGTGTTATGGATTTCTGGTCTAATGTACTCCAGCAGGTTGGGAGAAGGGCCCCAGTAAGCCATGGAAATTATGGAGGCTTGGATCAATACTCAAGGTCATCACCTCCACACAACCCCCACACCCCCGCCATCCTATCTGTGGTCCAGCCTTTGATTCAGTGCTGTGCCCTATGATTCTTCTCGCTTTGGTCACTACGATCGCCACTACCAAAGAGCAAAGACCTCCTCTCTTCAGGAGACAGGGAGGGGGCAGTGATGAAACAGAGAGACAGAGAGAGATCTGAATGCATTTAATCCACACCATCAATTTATGCAATCACTGTGAAAAACAAACAAATGAATGTATAAGCAGAAAACAAGCAAACCCCATTATTGCAAAACAAACAAAATAATAACTACTGTAAATATCTGAAGGAAAGAATAAACAAACAAATACCATAATTTCATGCAGTCATTATTAAAAACAAATATATCTATGAAATATGAAATGAAGGGAGGAATGAATGAATAAACAAGCTGAAATAAAACAAAACTAAACATAACAAACAACTAAATTAACAAATGTAAAACAAACAAACAAACTCCATTACATACAGCCACTGTAAAAGCAAACAAACGATTGAACAAACCAATATATTTATTGATAACAAGCAAAAAAAAAAAAGAAAAAAAAAGCAGTCATTGTTAAATTAATACAAACAAATAAATGAATTAACAAACAATGCAACAAACAGAATGAAAGAAAGAAAGAAAAAAATAGGAATGAATGAATGAATCAATAAATGAATGATGGACAGAAAGAGCTGAAAAAAAACAAAACAAGCAAATGAACAAATAATACAAGTGAATTTAAGCTGAATTTTCACGAAATGCAGGAAGGATCAATAAATCCTCCTCACTTTCTCAAACAGTCAGAAATCATAAACATCAGAAATCATGGATCAAAAATATGATTAAAAAATAACAAGAAAACAGGTCATCTCAACTATATAAACCAGCACAACAGTAATTATTTGTCTTGAGGAATATTACAGACTAAAATACTGTATATTACATTTTACCGGCACCTAATTTCGTTTTTACACTGTATGTATTTTCACTTCTTTTTTCTTTTTTTTTTTTTAGGTAGAGAATAAAAGAAAGCCTGTTTTTGTCTTGATATCTGAGCCTCTCAGATCGCTGCATTTGAGCGACGTTAAACCCTTTAAAACCTTTAGCGAAAGCTGTTGTGTTTTGTACTGCGCTCAGTAAACTATCTGAATTACAGTGCATTCTGACGCCCCATAGCTGTGACTCTCTGGCCTGTCTGCGGGACATTACCCAAGTCCGTCTGTCTGACTGTCTGTCTGTCTGTCAAAGTGCCACCTCAAAACCCTCATCATCATCATCATCCACATCACTGTCCTTCCACAAACTCTCCCTTTATTTAGCTCTTTTTTTCTTGGCCCGTTTATTTCAGAGTGCTGTTCTCCTCCTCTCTCCTGGGGCAAGATTACCCTTTTATTTTGTTGTGGTGGTAAAATTACTGGCTTGGGAAGATTGGACCGTGTTTGCTGTTGAGGAAATCAATTTTCTTTCTCCCGTATATGATCAACATGTCAGAGCCATCAGCTGGATAATAGCAGTGTGGAGCTCAAAATGGCTGCTAATACAGGACTACAAGGGGGATGGGGGTGCGCAAAAAAAATAACACGTCCGCCCGGCTGGACACGACACTGTGGTTACGGGGAGGCAATAGCGAGCTGGTGTCACAGGGCAATCTGCCCCCCGGCCTTATCCAGCCCCCGTGATGTCAGGAAATGGGTCCCTGAAAGATGTTTCGAGATGAGCGAGATGGTGGCCACAGAGAGAGTCTTTTGTTTGGGTCGTTTGGATAGCTTTCAATCAACCTGTTAATGGGCAAAGGAGGAGTCCAGGGGGAGTGTCCCAGAGGCATGATGGGAGCGCTGGCGTGTGTGTGTGAGCGAGTCTTAATTTGTCCATCACAAACAGAAGGAAACATCCCAGCGTGACCTTGGCGCTGGTGTTAATGGTTTCTCTGTCCATCAGTAGAGCCTGTTTAGTGGTCTGTCCACATCCTGCGCGAGTTTACTGACAGCAGACAAAAGTACTCATTTGCAGCCACCAGCACACTTAAAGGAATAGTTCACCCCAAAAGGAATTATTTACTCATGCTAATATCATTCTATGCATGAAGCATGATAATTTGTTTTGCTTCACACTTCACACTACAATCTCACAATCTCCAAAAGGATAATACAAGTACTCAGCATAAAGGTTCTACTACGGAATACACTACATCATTTTTGTCCAGATTTTTTGCTGAAAGCCACAGCCAGTCTGCAGACTTAAGCTGATAGTTTTCACAGAAAATCACACAGTGTGTGATGGGCACAGATTTTTTTAAGTGATTCAATCCAGTCTGAGGATATCAAAGGTTTGATGTTGAGGCGGTTTTAAAACACATTTTCTTTTCATTTGTTGTCACCTAGCAATAATGTGTGTGTTTCTGTGTGACTTTGTTGTGTTCGGAATGACTTAAAAGTCTTGTGTGATCCTCATTTGTTTAGTGCAGGGGTAGGCAATGTCAGTCCTGGAGTGCCGCTGTCCTGTAGAGTTTAGCTCCAACCCTAATCAAACACACCCGAACAAGCTAATCAAGGTCTTCAGAATTAATAGGGCTACAGGCAGGGGAGGTTTTTTTATCAGGGTTGGAGCTAAACTCTGCAGGAAATCGGCACTCCAGGACCGACGTTACCTACCTGGTTTAGTGTATGAGCCGTGTTTTCTCCAACTCCAACCTGATGTTTCACAGTCACACCGCAAAAAGTTTATATTTATATTTATATTTTTTATTACACATGGCCTAGATGAGAAATGAAAGTGACAGATTCAGTGTGGTGTTTTACTGTTCATGCTGTCAACTAAAACACATATATGAGGCCCATTCAACTACAATGTGAACATAGCCATTAGTAATCACTCACAGCCATCACCTTGCGGTTAATACACAATCTGAACACAGACACACATACTGGTTTCCATGTTTTATGGGGACATTCCATAGGTGTAATGGTTTTTATACTGTACAAATGTATTTTATATGTCCTTACCCTAATCCTGCTGCTAACCCTGCCCTCACGCAAACTGTTTTGCATTTTTAGATTTTTTTTTTAAAGGTGACTCTGTACAATTTATAAACTTGTTTCCTCATGGAGACCAAAAAAAAAAAAAAAAAAAAAAAAAAGTCCCCAAAGTTCAAAATGTACTGTTATTACTATACTTGTGAGGATATTTGGGCCCCACAGTGTAGGGAATAACAAGTACACACACAGACACACACACACAAATTACACCGACAACATTATACATTCACCCCATTAGGAAAAAAAAGCACTCTTTAAAAACTCATACATACATATGCCTCTTTGCTGTAACTTACTCCTAAGACTAACATTTTACTGTATCTTCCAGGGTGTTAAAATGAGACGGGTGATTCTAAACACCTGCAGTTCAGTGCAAGGCATTAAGTAATAGACTATGGCCTTCCACTGAAAAGAGAGGGAGAGAGAGACAAAGAGAAAGAGGGAGAGAGGGGTTCAGGGTTTCTGTGCCGTTTGCCTGACTGAAATTGGAATGAAAGGGATGAAAACCTATAAGTGAAAATCAATAGCAGAAGACAGCAGAGGAGAATAAGAAAAGGCCATAAAATACAATACAGATAAATGCAGAGAGCCAGAGAGAAAAGAGGAGAGAGACAGGGATTATTTCATAGCATCAGAAGCTAATGCAGATTGTGTTCACTGAAACGGTTTCCTCTCTGTGCAGTCTGCTGGTCATCAGGCAATTTTAAACTCATTTTTCAAGTTCGCAGCTCATTTTACATCCATGTTCTGAAAGAGTGAAACAAGATATATATATATATATATAAAAAAATAAAAATAAAAAAATAAATAAAATAAATAAATAAAAATAAAAATAAATTAATGTTTAGCAAAAAGTTATTACGGTTTGATTTTTTTTTCTTAATTCATTTTCTTTTTTTCTTTTTCTTTTTTTCTTGGAATAGTGTGTATTGTGAGTCAGTTTTAATTTATTAGGCAAGTTCTGTCTCTGAATTCAATATCAACAAATAACAATAAAAAATATCTAAAATCTAAACATATATGAAGTATATAAATGTTGATTTGAAATATGCTACATGTGCACATTCGATACAATTAAGTGCAGTTTTTTTTTCATAACAATAATCTCTCAAAAATGCTAAAAGATGTTGATAAAACAATAAGATGTGAAGCAGCGGCCTAATACATCAGTCTACCAAATGTTTACAAGATCAACAATTAGAAGAAAAAACAGCATATATGGAATACATGAACACATTCTTTGTGAACGGACAATAGTCTAGGCTGCTAAATGGATTATTGACTGTGGGCCGACAATAACAATAGGCTAATGTTGTGAGTGTGTTGCTTTTCTTATTAATTTATCATCATATCATGTGATTAATTCAATTAAGGCGAGACACTGGAGGTGAATAGGGCAACAACAAAAAAAAGAATAGTTATTGCTTTATTTACCCAGCTGATTGATTACATTGATAATTGCAAACATTTTTTTGCATTACAAGTTTTCTAAAATGTTAGGTTTAAAAATGTAAATGAGTATTTCATTATTTAATGAAATACCCACTTATTTGCATAAATTTGTAATACAAAAATCTATATGAACAATTCCCTCTGTTAAAACCTTCAGGATATAGACAGGAATTAAAATCTGGTCCCACTTTATATTAGGTGGCCTCAACTACTGTGTACTTACATTTCAATTAATCATTTGGTACAATGCACTTATTGTGTACATACATGTTTTTACATTGCACTTATATTTTTAAAAATACCTATACGTAATTACATCTGTAATTAATTTCTGTAATTACATTTATATTTACAGTGTTGGCCCGTCCCTTACACCTTAACCCACCCTTAAATCTACCCATACCACTAACTCTGTACCTAACCTTACCCGTATCCCACCTCAATAGCAGTAGAAGTGTTTTGCAATACAATATGAACACAATACATTGTATTATTTTTTACGCAAGTACATAGTAGTTAAGGCCACCTAATATAAAATACAAATACAAATAGAAATAGATACAAATAGATAAAGTGCTATAAAAGAAACACTTAACAGTGTCTTTTGGATGTTTTCTTTCCACTAGTCTGAAGAAAGAAAAAAAAGCCCAAAATCTCAAACTTGTCAGGTGCATGAAAAAACAATGTTTTTGGCTGCAGTGTCTCCCCTTAAGGTTTTTAAGAAATTGACAGCCCTATTAATGTCATTAATAAAACTTTATTTAAGAGTTACGTTGTAGCTAATGGACGTGAATATTTTAGTACAGTGGTCACAGTTTAGCAGGGATAATGAGAATCCAACGATACTCCAATGCCAACAGAGGTCATAAGGTTTTAACAACAAAGTTGAGCGATGCATCTAATATTGGAACACCCGGCCTCCCTCCTCTTCCACCCTAAAGCCCTTCTGTTGGACTTCCCTTTGATAAAACATAAGTCAATGCCTGGCTGTGTGTTCAATGTCTCTGACTGTGCTGAATAAGACAGTTTAATTGTATTTGAAAACAGAATGCCGGATAGGTTCAATGTGAAGCTCATTGATCTGTTTACGCAGTGGCATGCCTGGAATATCGCATCCCGGCCGTGAGATATTTAAAAACGCAGTTATTGATCAAAAATGGGAGCGAGCTCTGATCACATGACCTCTGAAACGATTACATGAAACTCATTCTGTGTTGCTTTTTTTTTTTTTTTTCGGTGGATATCTGTGGTTCTCTGGGCATCAAAGTGCAGCATTCTTTGGGGAATGTTGTCAGGAAAGTGTCATATTGCAGTGCGGTCTCCACATTTCCTGTGTTGTATGATATTACAATTATAAGAATCATTGTCAAGTAAACAATCAATGTCAAGTTCAAATGTCTCTAATGGTTTGTTGACTGAAATGTGTTATTTTTACACTTAAAGATGTCAGGCTAAGAGAAGGTGTCAGTCATAAACCTACAGAGCTCTCTTTCTCTTTCTCTCTCAGGGTACAAGGACATGTCAGACGCTTGTGTTTATGTGAAAGGTTAGATGGTTTTTACCTCACATCTAAAACTCTTCGAAAGCCAAGTGAAGAAAATAAAGACAGAAAGGGACATTCTAAGAGCCATTAAAACAAAAAGGACAAATCCAGCGATACTTTTAACGATCCACTAGTTTTTGTGTGAATGTCTGCAAACATTATGTTCTTTCATTTATAAGAACTCGTGTTCTGTTCTGAAACAGTTTCAATAACTTTGAACGTTTTATACATATATTTCAGTCAACCTCTGATTCCAAAAATTAAATAAAAAAATTTGCTTTGATAATTATTTGTGTCCCTGCGGAATTGAATCTTTCCCAGTAATTACCAATGCATTGCTAAGGTGTTCTGGGTGGTCAATAGGACAAGCTAGATTGTCCTGGGCTGCGTCTCCCAAAAGCATTGTAAGCTTAAGTACATCGTTGACCCATTGAAACCAATGGAGCTTACGATGCTTTTGGGAAACGCAACCCTGATTGGTTACTAGATTGTTACTAGGCAGTTCTTAAGGGGTTTTGGCTGCTAGGGTGTTGCAAAAGTCTTCTGAGTGATTGTTAAGTTGTTGCTAAGCAGGTCCAAAAGTGTTCAGAGGTTCAGAAATTTCACAAAAGCATTGTTATGGTCACAAGTTCTGTCCACTAGTTACTAGTTACTAGTTAAATACTAGTTCAACTATTCAGTCCAAAACCATAGTTTATACCAGCACTCATGCAAAACATTCTGCATTCTGTGATTTTATGGTTCTATGGAGAACATTTAACCATGAAACGTTTTTAATTCCACTTTATAGTGGAAAAAGTTTCTTTAGATTATTAAAATGTTCACTGAAAGGTGAACCAAAAAGAGTTCTTCTATAGCATTGCTGTGAAACCCCCCTCTTGGAACTATTATTTTATAAGAGTGTAGCGTGCCAACAATTAGCACCGTTTGAAGAATGTGGATGTGCAGAAATGCGTAAGAGAATCTTTAATGTAAGAAGGAACCCACAATAAATCAAACAAAGCAAAATGACAGGGATAAACACAAAATAGTGAAGTAGTGACCGGATGCCATGTTCATTACAGCAGCATCTCAGAGAAATTACATTGTGGATAAAACTGCTGACTGATTAAAACCACATATAAAGCCCATGGGAGTATGCTAGTTACATACTGCATGTAAATGTGATTAAAAAATGTAACTGCTTTCTGCTGTAATTGAACTGTAATAATCTGACATTAATTGTGATCTTGTAAGTGTACTTGATTTTGTGAGCAAAAGTTCAAAGATCAATCATATACTGTTGAACCACTATGGGACCATGTTACTACTGTTTCAGGAAAGTTTCAACTAGCAACAGTGCATCATACTATAGTAGTTAAGCAGTTAATTATGTTGTGATACAGGAAACAGACAGTCAGCTACTTAAATATTTAGTACTGAATAAAAAATTGTGTGCCTGTCACTGCAGAACTGCATCAAACCCAACAGATATCGTTTTTTTCAAACAATATATGAGTAGTTTGCTTTGTATGTTTGTTTTACATACTGTATCAGTGGCACTGAAAAACCTTTAATACATTTAAAATCAACAATATTTGTGGATTTATGCTTAGTAGACTCAGTGGATCAGCTGCTAGATAAATTCTAGTAAATCTAGTTTCCTAGATAAATTACATTGCATCCTACTGCCGTATCCCATCATGCACCTGTGCTTTGGGCGGCGTGCAGCAATGGCTCCAAACAGAGTACCAGCACTTATTACATTTGTGATTCTTCAAAGAGTTTTGCCTAGTATTGATTTTGTGTCAAGGTTGGGCGCTGGTTCAGCCAGAGAACTCTGCTTTTTAAAGCTACTGGACCAACTTGAAACACACAGTGCATAAATGGAGAGTCGGCAACCTTGAGGTGAAGAAAGAGAGAGAAAAAAAAGGACAAAAAAGAAGGTGGAAAAAATAGACTTGAAGCACTGTGGGGCTTCGTCTAGTGCTATGTTGGGAAGCTTTTCAACGCACACCAACAAAAAGAAAGTAGATAAATAAATAAATGTTGAGTACATATACTGTAATTCAGCCACTGGTTGGGCAGTAATCGCCCTTTTCTGTGGCACTGGCAGAGCCTGATGGGAAGGGGTTAAAGGTGGATGCTGCAGGGCCTTCTTTTCTGTCTGTCTGACTGAAGCGGAGAGATTACTGCACCATGTTCATCGGGGATGCCGGGGCTGCAGTGCTGCTTGTGAGCAAGGCATTTTCTTTGCGTTTGAAGCCTTTTGGGGTTCCTGAGGTTTTCTTGCAGAAGATGAAGCAGCGCTGATTGCATGTGAATCAGCTGTGTTTGTGTGAGACAGGTCCCAGATCAGTGCAGGAAACAGCACGGCCGGAGGCGCTGACCTCATCAATTCTCTGCCAATGCCAGCCGATGTTCTTCAGCGGAGGAAAAACAAAGCTGAATGATTCCTCAACGTAGAGGAGTTTTTCCCATCAAGAAAAAGAATAAGCGTAAAATTTCTTAGAGAAATCTTATTACCACTTTGTCAAGTAAATAGGCCATGGCCCAATTTCCAATCCAATTATATACAAAAAGCAACAATAAAATAGGGCCTATACTACGCAAATGCCATCTATTTGAAAAAGTTGTTGCTGAAATGTAAAGAAATCACATTTCCCACCTCAGGCACAAAATACTAGGACTATAACCAATATAAAACTTGATGGACCACCATAGAGAGGGAATGTTTCCTTCAATATTCAGATTAATGATTTTTCAATGTGTAAATGTATGAGACTTTATAGGACAATATAATATTGAGCCTCAAGAGTGACTGGAATGATTTTAGTTGGCAACTCTGACATTTGATATTAGCAAGTTGCTAAGATAATTATGTGATACTCGAATAAACTTTAAAATATATTTTACACAAATGTTGGGTAAAATAGTGAATTTTTTTTATTACCTTGATATATTTTTAGTGGAAGCATTTGGTAATTTATTAATTATATGTATTATCAACACTCTTCTCACTTTTTGTTTCTTTGCTGAGTAAAGCATTAAGGCATTGTTTGTTCCACAAAGGAAATATGCCATACTCCCATACAATTGGACCAAATTCAGGTATCCTGAAAGGCCATTTAAGGTTGCTACTTTCTGGAGCAGACTTTCCAACAGGACTGTACTTTTTGTTCCTTGAAATGCTTCCTACGTAGGCAGTTCCCTTGGTTATGGAACAGAGCGGTGATTTCTTACAGTGCCTATGTCAGGGTTGTTCTCTGTCTGTGACTGAGATAGTATTTTAGAGAGTCTCCCCCCTCATAGTGATGGATTTCCTTTGGGCTTTATCAGGAATAAAATAGCAACAGTGATAAAATAATCTCTTTGAGGCTCAGTGGGCACCACCTTTGAGTAAAGTACAAAAGCAAATATTCTTTCTCTTTCCTTCAAATGCAATACATCACGGGTATTGTTTGGCACATGAAGTCTGTCTGAAGGTGTAGTCACATTCGTGAAATTTAGGCAAAAATTCATTGGCAAAAACCAGTCCACTACTCACTAAGCACTACTACAGAAAAGTCACTTTCAAACCAAGCAACTTTCTGTTGATCAGTGCGACGAATTTGTGTGACCAACTTAAATATGAGTGAAATCTGCATGGGGAACTTCTTTGCCCTAATGCGAAACTCCCAATTGCACAGATTCCTATTGAAATTATAGGAATTTGACTGAAATTTTGCAAATCAACCGTAAATTTGTATGCACCCAAGCAGAATGTTTATGAATATTTAACAACAAATGTGATGTGGCCATGCATTTCTGACTGTGTCTAAATGTGTTTGGGTCAATGAAGTTATGCAATTCTATACATTTTAAAGATCTGATCTGTGCATATTCAGTGTAAAGGAAACTGAATTATAGTTTGATTATTAACAGAGAAAATGACATAGAATGCCTATAAGGTGGGTTTACAGAGTTACAATTACCTGTTGTTCAGTGCCACTAAATATCACAAAATTTATTTGCTCATAAATGTGCTATTATTTTCCCACCAAAATGACATCAATTTCGGAAACATGTTTCTATTTTTTATTTTTTTTTAGTTGAAGGGACTTTTACAAATAAATAACACTATGGATATTAAGGAGAGACAGAGAGAGAGAGAAATATTGTAAATTAAAACACCATTTATGAACATTACAAAAAAGTTATTTTATATTGTGATAAGAGAAAATATATAGTTTCCATCTTTATAAATTGATTTTAGTCCATAACTGAATTTCCCTTGAGAAAAAAATGTGTGCTTGCATTGTAAGTTAAATGAAATAAAAGGCCACTTCCTGTAATTGTACTTGTAGTCGACTTTCACGACTATGTTTGAATAAGTAAATCTTTTAAAATCTTAGTTTTAATGGTCTTTTGTCATGCTTCAAGAATGTATCAGGTTACATATGTAACCATGGTTCCCTGAGTAGGGAACGAGACAATGCGTCCTCTAGGGGTCACTATGGGGAACGCCGTCAGCGTGACCCGTGTCTGAAGCATATATACAAAAACACCACATGTTGGCCGGCGACAGCCTATGACGTCACTACCGGCACGACCACAGTATAAAGGGGCGCCGGGAAAATACGTCATTCACTTCTTCGTCTGAAGCTTGCGTCCCGAGCCTAGAGGATGCAGTGTCTCGTTCCCTACTCAGGGAACCATGGTTACATATGTAACCTGAGACGTTCCCTTTCGAGGGAACTTTGAACTGCGTCCTCTAGGGGTTGCTATGGGGAACGGAATAGCTACGCCACCATGCTGAGGGGAGTGCAAGCCAAGCAAGCCAAAAAGGCGAGCCAAAAAGGCGAGCACTAAGTATCAACTCTACCCGGCTAAGGGAGTTGCCCCTGGGACGGTTCAACGGCTGTCAGTGACATTATCCCCCTTCGGCCAAAAACCTGAGCTGCATACGCCAGAACTTACCTGTTAGGGGCCGGGACTCCTGGACCCAGGGTAGAGCTCAAAGGCTTGGAATCAGAAGCAGAGATTCCTTTAAGGGGATATGACCAAGCGCCTAGGATAGCAACTAGGTCTTGGCCTGTCACCCAGGGGCTACTGCTTGCTCTGCATGAGTTCGCTGAAGGAATTGCCTCAACAGATCCTTGGTAGCAACACCCTGTTCAAGTCAGTATCACTGGGGATACATAGGTAGAGTGGGGCCCAAGGTGAAAACCGGGACCTGACCGACTCAAAGAAAGGGCACGAAGCCGCAGCGCGTAACCCATACCATTCAGGATTTTAGAAAGATCGCAAAACACTTGGTGTGCGATCTTACCACAATGTGGCTTTCAGAAAGTGCACAGAGACTAGCGTGCGCACTTACCATAACATGGATTTGAAACACCGATCTGGAGAGCGGAGAACCCAACTCTTATCATGAGAGGGAACTCAGACGCTCAGAAGGGAGCGGCATGCTCATAGGTGACCCTCTAAGGTGAGGGGAGCAACGCTAGCTCGACCAACAACATAGCTCTGGAGAGCGGAGAACCCAACTCTCAGCATGAGAGGGAACTCAGACGCTCAGAAGGGAGTGGCATGCTCATAGGTGACCCTCATGTTGAGGGGAGCAACGCTAGCTCAACCAACAACATAGCTCTGGAGAGCGGAGAACCCAACTCTCAGCATGAGAGGGAACTCAGACGCTCAGAAGAGAGTGGCATGCTCATAGGTGACCCTCTAAGGTGAGGGGAGCAATGCTAGCTCGACCAACAGCATAGCTCTGGAGAGCGGAGAACCCAACTCTCAGCATGAGAGGGAACTCAGACGCTCAGAAGGGAGCGGCATGCTCATAGGTGACCCTCATGGTGAGGGGAGCAACGCCAGCTCGACCCACAAGGAGAGCATATGGGACACAGAGCTCTAGGGGAGCGGAGAACCCAACTCTCAGCATGAGAGGGAACTCAGACGCTCAGAAGGAAGCTGCATGCTCATAGGCGACCCTCTATGATGAGGGGAGCAATGCTAACTCTACCAACAAGGAGAGAAACCCAACAGGGAGGCAGAGAGACCTAACAACCTGAGGCTGCTGATGACAGAGCTCTGGAGAGTGGAGAACTCAACTCTCAGCATGAGAGGAATCTCAGACTCTCAGATGGGAGCAGCATGCTCATAGGTGACCCTCAATGGTAAGGAGAGCGATGCTAGCTCGACCAACAACATAGCTCTGGAGAGCGGAGAACCCAACTCTCAGCATGAGAGGGAACTCAGACGCTCAGAAGGGAGCGGCATGCTCATAGGTGACCCTCATGGTGAGGGGAGCAATGCTAGTTCGACCAACAACATAGCTCTGGAGAGCGGAGAACTCAACTCTCAGCATGAGAGGAATCTCAGACGCTCAGATAGGAGCAGCATGCTCATAGTTGACCCTAAATAGTGAGGGGAGCAATGCCAGCTCGACCAAGAAGGAGAGCATAGGCTGAATGACAGAACTCTGGAGAGCGACCACTGGCCTAAAAAGCCGGTAAGCCCTCCAGAGAAGCGGCCACAAAACTTTTGGGCTCTACTTAAACCCTAGCAGGGGAGACGCTCACTCTAGGCAAGGGCTCAGGGAGATTGCTACTTAAAAACCCTTGGAAGGGGAGCAGTCCCTAAGCTAGCACATAGATATCCTCAGATAGCCATGCACCTTCTCGAACCAATCAAACTGAAGTAAAAAGACCCGCATGTCTTGGAACTGCAGTGTTGCCAGTGTGGAACACAAAAATACCAGAAAACAGTAGAACTGGATCGTACTCACCCATCCATGGTTCCTGCGCATGAGAATGAGATCAGTCCCGGGGGCAAAATCCGAAGAGTCGGGTCCGGACCATCAGTAAGGTAGTTTCTATGAAGCATAGAACTTAACCAAAACATCATAAGTCCAGCATAGAGACTGCAATGATTTTAAAGCGCAGGTTTCTATCTTGGTCCGCACCCAACCGCGACACTAGCCTTCTGTGCCCATCTCTGATCCCCAGATGGAGATGGGCCAGGACCCCTGCGTTGTTCGGGCTCAGACCTGGACCTTCTTGGAATGAAGGTTTTGAAGGCCGCTGAGCGTGCCTCCGCCTCCCTAAATTTCTCGACCACCGTCTCGATGGAGGTACCGAAAAGCTCGGAAGGCGAGACTTGAGCATCGAGAAGATAGCCCTTCTCTTTCTTCCCAACATCTGCCAGATTTACCCACAGATGTCTCTCCGTTACCACCATGGCCTCCATAGACCTGCCCATTAGCAGTGGCGGCCTGCTTAGTGGCACGGAGAGCCAAATCCGTGGTGCGGCGCAGCTCAGCTACTTCATCAGGTGACAAGCCCTGACCCTTATCCAGGTCCTTCAGCAGATCAGCCTGGTATGCCTGAAGCACCGCCATCGTGTGCAACGAAGCGACAGCCTGACCTGCTGCTGCGTATGCCCTGCCATTTAAGCGAGATGTTTCCTGAAGGGGCTTAGATGGCAAGGAGGGAGCCTTGAGAGAGGATGTCCCCGCAGAGAGATAGCTGGCCAGCGTCTCTTCCACAGGGGGCATCCCCTCATAGCCGTTTTCACGCATCCCCTCAATGTCAGCATAACTGGTATGCTGAAACCTATGAATGCGAGAGGAAAACAGATTTTTCCATTCCCTCTCAACCTCCACCATCTTGGCATGCTTCCACGGCAAGTCAAGCCTCGCCGTGGCATGTTCCATAACCTCCAACAGTTCGTCATACGCAGGGCAGGAGGATTGAGAGGGCTCAGTCTCAACTTCTTCGCCCTCAAACATCTCCTGCTCTTCCTGGGCATAACCCAGCAAAGCACTAGCTGCTGGATCAGATGATGTCAGAGAAATCGCATCATCGTCATCCTGCGACTCACTCTCATTCGTGGCCGACAAGCGCGAGAGGGAAAGCCCACTCTCTAACTCATGAGCCAGCTCCGCCTGCGAGCCCCACGAGCTCATTCTCCTCCGTGCCTCAGCAGCAGTGGGTCTCGAGCCGCGGGAAGCAGACGGTTGTATAAAATTAAATTTTATACAGGTATAATACATTTAAACGTCAGAAAGCATTGCCTTCAGTTTTTACTGAAGAATATATTCTATTAAAGTATAATAAGTACTTAATAAGTACCCTTTTTCAAGCAAGGCTAAAGTGTACTTTTTCAGAAGGGTTGAGTAATCAGATCACAGAAAAAGTTCTGGATCCTGTTGACACCCATTTTTAACACCGTCCACTTGACGTGATCAGATTGTGCAAGATTAATATTAATACCAGGTGGAATTGGGGTCGATGATTATGAGTTCCTGTCATGTGAGCTCACGGATAAATAAAAACAAGATAATTGTGTAACGTGAGATCTCAACGACTGTCGCCTGTGTGTTCTCTTATTGACGTCTGGTGAGACTAAAGTCACCCTGAATATCAGACAGTCTGTTTTGACATGGACCTTCTGCTGGACTGAAAGACCCAGAAGCCCTTATGGGCACATCTGTGTGTGTGTTCAATTATTCATGCCGTGGAAGCTGGTGGTGAGTGTGTAAAAGGAGCAGGGGGGTCTAACGGATGACAGCGATGTCAGAACAAGCTCCACAGATACGACATGACAAGCAGCTAACACACTTCTGCTGCTCTGAAGACTGTGTGTGACCAGCCGTGTGGGAAGTCACATGACAAATTCATGATTTGGTGAAATTTTGTCAATGTGCGCATGTTACGCAAAGAACACAATTCTGACAACACAACGTTTACTGATGAGGATGTTTGATATGATGCTGCAGAGTTCCTTATTATAGGAAATTGTAAACAAACACACACAGGCGAGACATGGCACATACATGGGCATGCACCGCCATTTTTTTTCACCTTTTTTTTTCTCACACTTGCTGGGTCGTTCACGCTTGTCCATGGATCAATATGAGCAATTCTAGGAGAACTACAATGTTGCCATGGTAACCGAGCCACAAATTTGGCACAGAAGGCAGGAGGTGTGTGTGTGCAGTGGGGGACAATAGCTTGTAGTATTTACACTGCCAAAGTCAGGGGACATAAAACGGATAAAGCAATGATATCACATACAGATACACTAAAAAAAAGTAAAAACACACTAAAAAAGTGTCACAAAATAGTCCATGAGACTATACTGAAAAATATACTGAAAAGTTACAATTACCAGGGGTAATTGTAACTCACTCAATTCCTCCAATCAGAATCAAGCTAGAATGATGACACTTAATCTACACATGTTCAGTAGGATTCTCTCTCTGCCTGTGGAAAAGGAGCAGGATCGTTTTACCTCAACAGAAGTTTTCGACAAAATATTAATTTTGAAAGTTGAGAGTCTGGCTGCAATTGTAACATTATGTAAGCTCCTTGTTTGTCTGTGTCCACATACTTTAAATATTTTAAATATAAAATTACACTTAAAAATGATTAGTGTTGCACATTAAACAATTTGTTGCTTTTAAATCTAAAAAATAAATAAATAAATAGCAATAAATATTTTCTCCACATGATCTTATTGAGTTAATATGTTAATACCATTTCAATGGTCTTGTACCATTTCATTAAAGTTTGGTTAAAGACTGTTCTTGACTGATCAGCTGATCAATGTATTTGAGTAAAATAGTTGAAGAATAGATAGATAGAATAGTTGTTTGTTGTTTGTAGAATAGTTTGTCTTCTTGCATTTAATTTAATATTATAGTCTTGTCCTTATTAGAGAAAATATATGAAATGTATTATTAATTAGTGCACCTATATTTGTTTCTAGTATCAAAAGATGACGAGCGCATTTCACATAGGCTGTGAGTTATAAAAGAAAATGTAAAAAATGTTACGATAGCCCTGGTCTCCCCTGTCTGAGTCATCACATCAAAAATAAGTTAAAAGAAAACTGTAAAGTAAAACTTTTAATTTGACATTATTATAAAGTTGACTTGTTTTAAAAAGTGTACTTAAAACAGTCATGAAAGTGTAAGTACACATAATAAGTGCCCTTTTTTCACTATTATTATATAATCTGCAAGTACAGGTTTCCAGGTTTTTTTTCGTTTTTTTGTTTTTGTTTTTAATATGTACTTTAAATACAATTAAGTGCATTTCTTTTTCAAAGGTGAATTTTCTTGCTTAGAAAATAATCTTTTTGGAACCTGACAACTGTCATCATTGTATATGGAAAACACTGCATAATATTTGAAAGTTCTTTTTGTTCCATGAACGAAACAGGATATATGACCAGCATATTTATATATAATCTGAATAAATAAATAAGCTTTCCATTGATGTTTGGTTTGTTAGGATCGGACAATATTTGGCTGAGATACAACTATTTGAAAATCTGGAATCTGAGGGTGCAAAAAAATCAAAATATTGAGAAAGTCGGCTTTAGAATTGTCCAAATGAATTCTTAGCAATGCATTTTACTTTATATTTACAGTAGTAAATTTACAAAATATCTTCATGGAATATGATCTTTACTTAATATACTAATGCTTTTTTGCATAAAAGAAAAATCTATAATTTTGATCCATGCAGTGTATTTTTGGCTATTGCTACAAATATACCCCAGCGACTTAAGACTGGTTTTGTGGTCCAGGGTCACATATAGCTTTGGAATGGATCAACGTGAGGGTAAATAAATGATAATTTACTGTTCTGTTAACAGTAAGAAAACAGGCAGCAAAGCTTTGTATGCAGATCATAAGAACTGAGAGTCAAAGACAGAAGCTGTGGATATATGATGGGCTCAGGTGTCACAGTGGCACATTACATTACATACTTGTTACATCCCATCACCATGATGGCAGGACCGAGGCCGATGCTGTTGATTACAATGGGCTTTAGGTTTGGGCAGATGAGCCAATTGCACATATCCATCTCAACCCACTAGCTGCTCAGACAGAAACCCAAGGGATTCTGCTGAAAATCGAGCAATTTCTCTTGGAAAGGCCTCGGAAAACACACAAACTGGACTTTTGCTTTCTGAACCGCTTTTGGGACTCTGCCATCATACTGTCCTACTAATGTACAGGACAGTCGTTTTGCCAGGTGGAACAAAAAGGACATCAAATTTAATAGTAAAAAAAAAAAATAGATTTGATTAGCTAGCAAGAGGAAAAGATTCCAGCTCTTTTTATTAGAATTATTTGGGTACATATAGCAGAGAAAGACACAAAATGGCAAGAGACAAGACTGTTTTGGGAATTATATAAGTTGCAAGATATGTATAAAATGTTTTTTTTAAAAGTGTAGTGAAATGGCTTACTTATATAACCAATTACCAATTGTTTTTACTAGTTTTATAAAATTAAGCAACATCATGAATATCACAATAACTCAGCAATACTTTACCCAAAAATGAAAATGTACTCACCTTCAGGCCATCAGATGTAGCATAAATGAGTTAGTTTGTTCATCTAAACAGATTTTCACCCATTCACTGCAGAATCCACTGGCAAGCAAGTTATGTAATGCTAAATATTTACAAATCTGTTCTGCTGAAGAAACAAACTATGAGTGGCCTGAGGATGAGTACATTTTTAGAAAATTGACATTTTTGGGTGAACTATTCCTTTACTGCACCTTTGTATTTAGCTATTATATTTGTTTATTAGTTTATTTATTTGTGTAAAATGTGAGTTCAATAGCTTGGGTGACATGCAGTTGTAATATATATATATATATATATATATATATATATATATATATATATATATATAGTATTGTCAAGGTGGACAAACATAAAATAATATTTTTTTTAGCTATATTTCCCAGCCATATATTTTGTTATTATATCCCGATCAATATGTTCCACATGTGGTGTAGCTGTATGCTACCAGTGATTTTGTGTTTGCTCGCTTGTGCCATAACCGGGAATGACAGAAAAAATATCCTCCCAGCTATATCCACACTATATCAGAGAATGATGGACAGAGAAGCCCTCTCTATTCTGGGCTTATATGTCAGGTTAAAACTACTCATTAAAGTTGCATGGCGCTGAATTGGATACAGGAGGCAGTAAACAGCAGGCTGAAGATCTGCTATGAGAGGTCAGCAAACCCTAAGAGTCCCAGCACAGGTCTGAAAACTCTCTGAGCTTTCACACTCACTCCAGAGCTCAGTTTCTAGGCTTTGAAGCGATCCAGGACCCCAGCCGCTGCTTTGATTCTCTGGCCTCTGTCTGACTGAGCCAGAGGGCAGGAGTTTTTCACAACACCCGGCAGACAAATGCATCTCTCACACTAACCTCTAAGAAACTGACCTATGGCAAGAAATAGAACATCCTTTACACCTAATTTTTTTTGCTATGTCCATGCATGTTATAGACAAAAAAAAAAAAGTTTTTTTATTCAAATGTGACCTACATTAATGTATTTATTTCTATTGAAATATATAACAAAAAAATTGTAATTGTTAAATATATTTATATTTTTAACACACACACACACACACACACACACACACACACACACACACACACACACACACACACACACACACACACACACACACACACATATATATATATATACATGAATCATATTTTAACAAATATATTTTTGTGTGATTTTTATTTTTTATTTTGAAATATATCTGAAATATATTTGAATATGTTTTAATTAATAGCATATTTAATAATTTTTTTATTAATAATGTTTTACAGATTATGAAATAATAAAAGTAACAGTTCACCCAAAAATTGAAAAAAACATGGGGGGGGGGAGCTAATATATATATATATATATATATATATACACACACACACACACACACACACACACACACACACGCACACACACATACTTCTTTCAAAGTGTTTTTGCCCTTTTTGTATCCTGAAATACATATGGATTTTTTGGAAAAGAGTTGTGTAAAGATTCATCAAAATATCTCCTTTTGCAAGTGACAGATGAAATGAAAGTCATACAGGTTTGGAATGACATGGATCAGTAAATGAAAGCAGAATTTTCATTTCTGGGTGAACTATTCCTTTAAGACACCAGAACGCCAAAGTCACGGTTTGTTTAAAACACACTAAATCTGAAAGACAATAAAGTCCATCCCTGAGGAACAGCCACCCTCTGCTGACTGCCCATTTATAGAAACGCTTCAAAACAATCTAGTTAAGACTCACTTTAGCACTGAGCATATCTGGAGAGCAGAGAGAGCGAGAAAGGGAGGAGGAGGCCCCCGGGGTCCCTGAGGAGCCGCCCCGTAGAGGTGAGGTGCTTTAGAAAGCCTGTAATGCCTTGATGTGGTTTGAGCTCCAGTGATTTGAGATTAGCTCCACTGAGAAATATGAAATATGTGCTCAGAATTGTGATACCAGGCCAGGAAGTCAATCAAATTGGCCAGGACTGTTTGACTCATATAAGAGAGAACACTGTTACTGCCCAGATTTTGATCAAACGCCCCCTTTTATAGGTTTATTTTGATGATTAATTTGAAGACTTTTTTTTTTTTTTTACCCACCCCCTAATTTATTATTGCATTTACTAAATATTGGCTATGATGGTTATGTCATCTTATTTGAGTCAAATAAATAAATCTTTTGGTTTCAAAACTAGTAAAGCTACATTGACATTTATGCATTTAGCAGACCCTTTTATCCAAAGAATTAAAACTTTTATCTTTTTTTCTTTTTTTTTTTCTTCATGCATGTTTAGCTTGCTGGGAATCAAACCTATAATATTGCCGGTGTTAGGGCCATATTGTTTGATATTCAGGGAATGATATAGAAAAATAATATAATATTTACAGTTGTTAAATACACATTTAAAATCATATGTTCCTATGTATTGGGTGAGAAGAATTTAATCTATCTGTCTATCTATCTATCTGTCTAACTGTCTATCTGTCTGTCTGTCTGTCTGTCTGTCTGTCTGTCTGTCTGTCTGTCTGTCTGTCTATCATTTAAGCTTTGCAGTTTTTTTTGTTTGTTTTTGTTTTTTTTTGTCTATTTGACCCCCACCATAAAAATCAAACCCAGAATATTATTGTAGTATTATCTATTACTGTTCTAAAAATACAATACAATAATTTAAAAATGCGAACTAATTTAATATATGATTAAATTTTATAAAATTAATAAAATCGGACAGGAGGACAAAATTTCAACTAAAGAAACTAAAGAACCCCTTTTCTCTCTCTCTCTCTCTCTCTCTCTCTTTCTCCATGTCTGCTGCCGCCCCCTCCTCTTCACCCGTTCTGCTACACTATTTGTCATTGTACTGTTTCTGTAGTGTGTGGCTTTAAACGACTCTCACCTGCACCGTCAGTCTCCTCAGGGGTGCATCCTTCACATACACACTCACACAAACCTACTTTCTGTTACACACACACACACTTCCTGTCAGGTGTCTGGCGGAAGGCCAGTGCTGAAATACTGTCATGCTCGACCGAACCGGCGACTCGCTGTGAAGGATCAGTGGACAGAGAAGCCACATAAAATATTTGCTACTAAATATAAACCTCAGCCCTTGCTCAGTGTCTCTGTTCTTCCCACTCCTCCTATATCTCTGTCCATTTACACACACACACACACACACACACACACACACACACACACACACACACACACACACACACA
Organism: Acrossocheilus fasciatus; assembly: GCA_036784905.1. NCBI lineage: Eukaryota > Metazoa > Chordata > Actinopteri > Cypriniformes > Cyprinidae > Acrossocheilus > Acrossocheilus fasciatus. The sequence goes on along the minus strand of CM071955.1, from coordinate 24,862,445 downwards.
CACACACACACACACACACACACACACACACACACACACACACAGGCCCGTGGAAATATTTATTTATTTATTTGTTGCTTGATTGATTGATTGAATTATAAGTTGGAAAAAGGAAATAAAAACAACAAAAAATGAAAATATTATAAAATATTATAAAATGAAAATCAAAGGAAATTAAACACAAGAATCTGCAAGAAGACTGTTGTGAATACAAACAATTTAGTGACAGCGTACTAAAATCACTCATCTAAATTTGTCTGAAACAGACGTGTATAGAAATGGGAATTGTACATATTTTTGCAGTGGTGTACTAATAAAATATGGTGATATGGTGTTTAATAAAAAATGGAAATGTCAAAAGAGTTGCCTACACCCAGTCTTGAACACAGTTGGTTATGTACATAAAATGTAACCCTGCAAGTAAATTTGTACATACTTACATTTGTTTAAGGTACTCTGTAAAATAAATAAATAAATCACACTTTTTGCTTAAAACTTAAAAGCCAGTGTTATTAAAGTTTAAGCTTAAGTTTTTTTTTTTGTTTTGTTTTTTTCAAACAGAACATGACCTTAATCTTGAACTCTTGTTTTGGATTTTAGAAAGTTATTTACACAAAAACGTTGTTGCACCAGTAACAGAAACACAGAAAACAACATCCTACTGAGATCACACAAAAACAGAAAAACAAGTAAAACTTTAATTGCTAAGACCTTTTCTTCAACAGCATGGATAAGGAAACATTGTGAAAACATCACATGGATCAATCAAAAATCCCCTGCAAGGATATAAACAATCGCACTGAATTATTACAATACCATTCCTACAACCACCTGTCAACCACTGCCCCTCCCAAACGGTTCCAGATCTGTTATTTTGCCAAATACACAATAGAGAATTACTGCTGGTTCAAAACAAGCCAATAAATATGGATAAGCAAGACAGGCCAAGCAGATCACGCTCCTGTTCGATATTATCAATAACACATTTATTACAGCTAACAAAAATATTCAGCCTTTCCCAACAGCCATCCATCCTCTAAATGAGGAAATATATCCATTAACGTTGGCTAAACACTTATTCAGCATGTAGCTGCATGTTTGCCAATGAATCATGATGTTGCAGATATTTTCTCCCCCACCAAGCAACAAAGCAAACATCTTCTACTTCAAAGAATTTCCTCAGCAGGATGTGAGAACACTTTGCAGATGTGTTTTTATTGATCTGATGTGTAAGTGTAATAGCAACTGTTTAGGCTATTGATAGCACTGAATATGAGTTTTGAAATCAATTTTTTTTTTTAAAGAATAATTTCAAAATATAGTTTACAATACTTTATTCAGTCATATTAAATAGTAAATAGTGAAATAATAAACTTTTTGTCATCTTAAAATTATTACACAGTTAAATCTATATATTGTGTAAACAAATAATTTGTGAGTATAAATAAAACAATAGACATTCATCAACGGTGAAAGGTTTTTATAGTAATTTTTATTGTTTTTATAAATTGTATAATTCATGAAAAACTAAGATAAAATATCATATGATGCCTGTCCTCTGTTAGACATAATAGATAACATAAATAACATAACTAACATAAATTAGAGTATGAAAAGTCTGAGTTACACTGCCACGCCAAAATTGTCCTCAGTTGAAGTTGTTACATTTATTTGTATTGCATTATTTGCATTGCATTAATTTGATCACATTTCAGAGATTGCCATGGCACTATATGATGGTAGTCTTACCAAAAAAAAAAAAAAAAATTAATTAATTAAAAAAAAACTGATTACATGTAATCTGGATTATGTAATCAGATTGTAAAAATGAAGAATTTGTAATTAGAGTATATTACATTTTAAAATGCTCACAATCAGATTACAGGTACTTTTTTATGGTTTACATGACTACATATTATAATCATAATTGATTGATTCTCTGTAATTCTTCATTTTTTCTCTTTTAAATTTTTAAATGTCATTGTTGTTTTCATGTTTATTAATGTGTTTTCATGTAATGCAGGGATTCCCATACATTTTGTGTCAGCCAAACCCCTTAAAATAAAATATTTACTCAAATTACCTCTGAAGAACTTAAAATTTTGAATAATTTCAAATACTTGCACAGTTCACTGATGCCGGTTAATGGTCATATGGACAGGCAGGTACACAAATAAAATATTTATTTATATTTAAAATATTACATTTTTTTAAAGACGTTTATATTTTCTGAGGAAAGATGCAGAGCACACATACATGTGCCAGAATGTCAGTTCCAGCAATGCTGTTGTGGTTGGATGCTTATAGGCTCAAGTCTTGGGCTTTGGACTCTTTTGAGATTTGGGAGTTGGCTCTTTTCAACTCCCAAATCTCAAGAGAATCCAAGGCCCAAGATACTGGTCTCTAGATATGGTTTGGTTCAATTCTTCTCGGTCTGATGAATTTTTTACACCTGTTTTATTTTTGCTCACCAAGCAAAAATTCTGATTGCTTAGAAAGTAATAATAATATGTTTCTCAAGCTACATGCCACACTTGTTCATTCTGTTACATTACATTATAGTATGGACAATAGTAGTGATGCTTATCTTAGCAAACACCATTAACAAACACATTAACAAAACTGCATATATTTGTATATACTGTAAGTCTCTTGGACTCTTTCTCTATCTGCAGGCCTAATCATTTGCGTGGACAGCCACTCTCCACCCTGCTGTTATGAATTTGCTGGCTGGGCGATTCGTCATGGCAACAGAGAGAGAGACAGACAGAAAGATCCCAGAAGAGATCAATACTCCAGCGCCCATCCCCCTCACCCGTACCTACACATCTCATAACAGTTTAACACAGGACAACACCACGTGAACCAATTCATATACTCACACAGCTAATATCACCTTCAAACACTCTGTTACAGAGAGCACACATGGTTTTGAATTAGCTTTCACATTTCAGTACTCAAGGACCCAAACAAAGAAAATTCAGTCAAAATATGCTGCTACAGAACACAAACCTGGCATAAGCAGCCATTTTATGACCAGTTTTTCCTGGGTCTGAGATCACAGACAACTGATCAAGTCTAGATGTGTTGTTTTATAATATTCTGTATGTATGGCCAAAATATACATAGCGCCTAAGGCAAGGAAGATGACCACATTGAGCAGACTGGTGGTTTATATGCTGCACAAGGCCTGAAAGACAGAATGCAGCTAAAAGGCAGGACAGCCTGTGTGTCCTGATCCCTAAAGGTCAGAGTGTATGTGTGAATAATGAATGAGAAATACTGACCCTTTGACCCTGGAGTGAACAGAGGTCATGAACACAAATATACACATACAAGCATATACACAACAGCAAATGCACTTGCCAAATGCATCACATGTCCATCTCTTCCACAGAGAATTTTATAAGAGTATTCCACTGAGGATGTCTGTGAGCTAATGGAATAAGCATTTTATTTCCTGTTTTGTGACAGTAGAGGACACATACACATGAATTATCCAGAAAGAACAGAATGTATATGTGTGTGTGTGTGTGTGTGTGTGTGTGTGTGTGTGTGTGTGTGTGTGTGTGTGTGTGTGTGTGTGTGTTAGGGCTGGGGAAAATATTAATATTGGCTGTTTAAAGGTCCGGTATAAGTAAAACTGCAAGGTACTCACCAAGGAACATTGTCTTGATAAATACTTGAGTTGGGCTTCTGTTTAGCTTTGCAGCATGGATGAATATGATGGTTTGAGGTGTAACAGTGTACCAGTGGTTACAGGAGCATATTGCTGCACCCAAGAGCTCATCTCTGAATCACTCCTGCCCTTTATTACAGCCAAGTTGCCCAGTCGTGAGGCCCTGCTTGAGGCAGACACTACACTCATCTTCCTGGATATGGAAGCTGTTCCTCCTCTTCCTTTGTTGGTTATGTGCAGCTTTGTTCTTTTCTGGTTCCATTTGACATCTATGAATAACTGGTTCTGTCCAGTTCCCTAGCCCTTCCCGCTCCACTGGTTCTGACTCTACCAGACCCATAGTGGCCTGCTGAGTCATGGCCCAAGCTGAGAAATTTAAACCCTTCCACTCCACCTCGGCCCTTTGAGCCCTAGACTGCACCTTGACGCTCTCCGTGTGACTTGCCACTGGAGCGTTCATAAGAAACTCATATACTACAGCCTTCACCTTCTTGATCTGTTCCTATCATGAGTATTGTAAATTCTCCCTTGCACCAAGAAAATTGGTGGTCAAATCTTAGTTATGAAAGTGCTTGATAAGTAAAGCTGATTATTTGGTTGTACTGTGGGAGTATTGCTGCTTACTTAATGTGTAAGTGTACTGTGACTTGCTTGTATCTGGTTGCTATGAAGTTTTGGTTGGTTGCTAGATGCTTACTGACCCAAGTGAAAGCTCTCTCCCATGTCTCACCTGGATTGCCCACACTCCCCATCAAGACACCTCTGGAGAGCTGCCCAAGCACATTATGGAATACGAAGTGCCTTCGAACTGTTTGCTAAACATAAGATGTAGAAATATCATTGGTAATCCCATTGTGAGTCTTTTAACAGAGAAACATGCAGACTTCGTATTGAAATATTGAACCAGCTGTGATGATTTGAAATGCTTCTGTCTGTCTGTAGCAGCTATGGAAGCCAAGAGGATGCAATCACCGCACACACTCCAAGGCCCTAGCATCAATAATGAAAGCAAATTTACTTTTATTTGATATATCACAGGATACTTCATTCATAGCAGTCTATTCATCATTGCCAGCGTTTGCACTCTCAATGTGAGCAGAGAGAGGTGCATTAGAAAGATGGAGGCGGTTATTAGATTACGCCAGGCCTCTATGTCACCCCACTCTTCACAAGCTCACAACTTCTCCTCTATTAGGCCTTCATGCATTTATCTGCTTTCTTTCACACACACAGACACACACACGTTTGTTTTTCTATCATGCTGGGGACTTTCCATCCACTTATTATTATTATGCTTTTTTTGTTTGTTTTTTTTTTTGTACTGAGATAACAATATTTAACCTTTGAATTTTGGGGTTTTCATTAACATTTCATTTAGTTTGTTTATTGAACTGTTTTCCTCATGGGGACCATTAGCTGCTGCCCACAGTGTAGGTGATTTCAGATTTTACTGTCCTTATAGAAACATTCCATATCTACAATTGAGCAAAAACTAGCCCACAAATGTTTACATATGAAAGACAACATAACATTGACTTCTATAGCTTATATATGTATGTATGTATGTATGGGATGCACTGACACTAAATTTCTTAGCAGATACATATAGCCCGATAGCTGATTATTCTGAATGATATTTGTGGATAATTGCACTTAAAGGCAGCATTGGATTTAAAAATTTCACAACACGCAGCCAGTGTGGTATGGGCTGTCTAAGTCTGAAAATGGGTCATTCAGCAAGCTGTTTCAATCTTAATCTGGTTTCTACACAGATAGCTAGTTATTTGAATAAGACCACCTCCGAGTCATATACAGAGTCTCCTTAGATGGCTGTAGACCACCCCTGTCCCACCCATTTTGTAAACATCTAGCAAAGCTAGCTAATGAAGGCACATTTTATTTTAGCAGACACTGTTCATCGACACTGAAGCGACCCTGGGACGCAGCCTGTATTCGTATTAAAGCTACTGAAGTTGTTCAGTCAAGAGCAGTGAGTGATTTTCTGTTATTATTTTGTTGTTTAGCAGTAGATACTATTTATTACACTGCTGTCACTCAAAGGGCACCTATTATACTCCTTTTTTACAAGATGTAATATAAGTCTCAGGTATCTTCAGGATATGTCTGTGAAGTTTCAGCTCAAAATACTCCACATATCATTTATTATATCATTTTGAAAGTGCCTTTTTTGAATGGAAGCAGAAACACGTTGTTTTAGTGCAAGTCTCTTTAAATGCAAATGAGCTGCTGCTCCCCGCCATTTTTCCAGAATAGGGCTGCCTTTATAGCTCATAACTGCTAAAAAACATTGCCATGATTATCATGTCCACCGCACTGAAATCAAGCGTTTTAAAAGCTATATGTGACCCTGGACCACAAAACCAGTCATATAATATACAATTTCAATTCATCTGAATGCTGAATAAATAAGCTTTCCTTTGTTGTATGATTTGTTAGGATAGGACAATATTGGGCCGAGATACAACTATTTGAAAATCTGGAATCCCAAAAAAATAAATCAAAATATTGAGAAAATCGCCTTTAAAGTTGTCCAAATGAAGTTCTTAGCAATGTATATTAATAATCAAAAATTAAGTTTTGATATATTTACGGTAGGAAATTTATAAAATATCTTCATGGAACATAATCTTTACTTCATATCCTAATGATTTTTGGCATAAAAAGAAATCGATAATTTTGACCCATACAATGTATTGTTGGCTATTGCTACAAATATGCCTGTGCTACTTAAGACTGGTTTTGTGCTCTAGGGTCACATATTAGTTTAAACTTCTGATAGACGGTTTTCTGACCACACACATCTGAAGCACATGTACAGAAAGCGGCAGCACATGGCATGTGAGTACTAGGATAAGTTCTCTTTCACACACAAGTTTATGTTAAAAACACAAATAAGTTATATAGAAACACTGTCGGTTATGTCTGTTAAGTTAAACAGCTGGGAAAGAAATTGCATGTTTTTATTAGATATTAGATCTCTGTATTAAATGACGGCAGCGTAATATACAGTACCTATACTGCTGTTTACACTGTTAATATGACCCAAACAATAAAATATAAGCAGAAAATCACATGCTGATCTGAACTGAATCATTTCAATAGCTTTAATAAGAAGCCATTTCTTACTTGAATGCTGCTTTTAAATGCTTTAGCATAAAGATAAGCATAGCGGATTGTGTGCAGCTCACTCAGGGCTGGGTGTCTGCTAGTATGGCAGTGTATGTAGTTGTGCGCGGGGCTTGTAAAATGTGACATCACATTTTACGGATTCTGCGAACGGCTTGCTCTTAGACACTGCTTATCATTTATGGGGATTTAAAAAAAGGAGTGGTTGGATTTTTATAATTATTGGGTGGTTGTGTACACACACTGCTAACACACATTTATGTCCAAACAACATATAAAAGCGAATTTTGCATGATAGGTGCCCTTTAATACACAGATCTAATATAATGTGACTGTCAATTTCTGTGTGTGTGCTTTGGATATGTTTGAGAGTCTGCTTAATACAGAGCCAGTGGGTAGAGTTTGACATCCAACTCCCCCTCTATGGACGTAACGGTTGGAGCTACAGTAGACACGCCAACCACACTCTAACCCTACCCACTACCCTATCGGTAAACTTAACTCCATCCATTAGGTCCAGATGGAGCTGGCCTAGGTCAAACTCTACCCATTACGTCCAGAGAGGGGGAGCTGGATGTCATTTGGCTCTGCAGTGAGCACTACTTGAAGAACTGTAATGTTGTGTGAGTGCGATAGACAATCAAAACCAAACAGATATTTGCAAGGCACTAGCTGTAAAGGAACCGCCCTATCCTAAAAAGGGGGGTGGGCAGCACATAAGCAGCTCATAAAAATATGTTTTCACTCATCAAAATTGCCATTTTCAAAAGGCTATAACAAATGCTCTGTTGGGTATTTTATGCTGAAATATCACAGACACATTCTGGGGATACCTGAAACTTATATTAAATCTTGTAAGGGCCATAATAGGTTCCCTTTAAATAAAAATGTTTATATACAGTTCATTTACACATAAGGCAGTTTTCAGAAAACTTCTATCTAGTAGGAAGTTTTTCAGAAAAACTAAAGTCTTCATGATAGATTTATTCAAACCACTGGTCTATATAAATGATAAATTGTATATTGCAGATGTGTGATTCAAACATACAAATAAGCTCCCTCAGCTGAACTGAACTGAAGGGGCTACAGTTATCTGTCATGCCACATTTAAAAGTGTCAAAGAGGCATTTCCTGTTTGAAATTTGCAATAAAATGTACAGAATTTCAAAGCTGAGGCTTTATTTCTTATCAGAAGTAACAAAACACAAAGCATTTTGTGATTATTTGATGGGAGGCACATTACAAATCATGCCTGGTGAAAGGAATACCATGGTGATTCATAGGGTCAAACAGAACCCATGTTAAGACACAACGTTAATGCGTTATTATTGATTTAACTTGGACAGTCCCAAATTTGACACAAGAAACATTTTCTTCACAAGTTGCTTGATAGGATATAATCGGCCCTGATTGTCGGCTGTTATTAAACACTTGGCCGATGGCCAATAGTGCAGATGATTAGTTTCATCGGCCGATACCGATTATAATACAGAATTTGTAAAATATCACTAATTTCAGGGCACAAAAGTAAATCCCCACATACACAAGCTTGGCTGAAGGTACCACCAGAGCAATGGGTCTGTGAGCTTACTAATACCCTGAAAACCATAAACAGCACATATCAGAGTATGGGACTTAATAACCAACCAAGGCTAATATTCCTCCTCCTGCTAAATCACAAACAACAGCCTTTAATTCACTTCTAAAGAGCTTGATCCTGTCAGATATACCTCTGCCGAGTTAAATCAGTGTTGATGTGAGTGTGTTTTCATGCTGTCTGTCTGCCTGGGCATCTCTCTCTCTCTCTTTCTCATCGTACTGATTGCCTGATGCAGTGGTGAGCAAACTTAAGTGAATTGCACATCTTCAATCCTCTCCAATCACTTAAGGCTGCAGCACAGCGACGGCCATCCATCATCTGTGGCCTGAAACATCTGGTGGATCAGCAGCGTGGGACCCACAACTAAATGATAGTAAAAGGTATGATAGCGCTCAGGAAAAAGAGATCCAACAGCACAGGAACTGCAAAACTCTAGACTCAGGGCCAAAGCTGCACTGCACCACGTCAACATGAACAAAGTTCTGTCAATGAATTATGGTCAATTCCATAAATAGTATAGTGGCCCCAAAATGTACTCAGACAACTCAGCAACACTTTGTCCCTTAATTGTCATTGGATATTAAACCAAATGACAACTCTATATGATAAGTGAATGCAACACTGACCAAAGACTTCTAAAAGAACCAAAAACGGGATGTGATGTCATAAGATGCAAACACATTCAGCACACAGCATTGTTTTGGATGTTTGATGATAACTTTGCAAAATCTACTTCATAAAAGCTTGTCTGATGAGGTTGTTACTGTATCCTAATGCCTTTTATTTTGTACCTGAAGTTTGGTGTAAAAACTTACAGTGTAAACGCTAAGCGAACCAGGACTAAATGTATTAAAAATGCAATGCATTTTATTGACTTTTAATCATTCTTAACCTTTTCGTAATAAATTCAGTTAATTGATTTTCTGTGTAAATGCTATGACCACTAACAAATCACAAGAATTTATAAGAAACAAACAAGCAGTTTTATCGTGTGAGAGACATGAGTTGTGGATCACCTCCACTGACTGTCATTGTTTTATAGATCTCTGTCCGAACACAGGCCCTGGTACAAGGTTCTTGGCCACATGACACTAGGACTACAGTGGCTTATTACTAAATGCTTGACCTGCTTCCAACCCCTTTTACAGGGTGCAAAGAAGCTATCTGCTGATAGCTCACTCCTCATTTCATGATGGCAGCAACATAGTAGATTAATCTTTTCCATAAAAAGGCAATGAATACACCCAGCACAATTCCAGTGAGCATTGCTTCGAGATGTGTTGTTATTAAAAAAAAAAAAACAGCTAAATGAAAATAGCGAAATGGTGATGTTGTACAGTTAAACCAATATTTTGTAACATTTTCTAACTGTATTTGTGTGTTGAATCTTTAGTATGTTTGACAGTTACTCTGCAATGAGAAATACCAAAGAATTCGGTTCTATTCAAAGAAAAACATTTCCTTTTTTATGTGATATGACTAAGCTTCCTTAAAGGGAAAATTTGCTCTTTCATAGCTTGCATACTTGTTCTTGTTCTTGACTGTTTCTCGTAAAATTATTTAAATAAAATTAGAACCAAATCAGATACACATACAGCAGAAATCATTTTAATATGCTGATCTGGTACTCAAGAAACATTTCTTATTACCTTCTTATATTACCACCAATAATAATTGGTAATATTTGAGCATCAAATCAGCATATTAGAATGATTTTTGAAGGATCATGTCACATACTAAAGACAGGAGTAATTGCCACTATAAATTCAGTTAAATTAAATTCAGTAAAATTACATTTTAAAATAAGCTAAAATAATAATAATAAAAAAAAAAAAATCAGAATATGAGTTTCATGTATTTTAAAATAAATGCAGCTTTTGTGACTTTGAGACTTCTTTCAAAGAAAAAAAAACCAAACTTAATTATTCCAAACTTTTAACTGATGGTATATTTTAATGCAGGCTAAATATGACACACTAAATACTATATTTCTCTCTATTTCATGGGCTTTCTCTCTCATCATTGTCTTCAGTGGATCTGTGTACAGTCTGGGAGGTGAGACAGGTGTTTTGTTTCCAACTTTTGTCTATGAAAGGCTCAAATGGACAACATGCTGTAATAGAGGTATTGAAAAAGAACTAAAAACCTGGCCGTCACCTCAAATCTGTGGTTAATATTTCAGGCATGCAAATGAACAACGTATCATTGATTTATTGTAGGTGAGCACCAAGCCGCGCAGGTCAGCCATGTCTCCATGACAACAGCATTCACCTCATTATGTTGACTTGTTTGGAAGGAGCTAAGCAGCCACAGACATCTTTTTTTAGGCTGGCTAGTTCACAACATCCTTTTTAGTCAAATAAATCAAAGTATAGTAAACATAACAGATGTCTGGAATCTTGTTAAAGGTGGTGTGTGCAGTTTTGTTATTTCTATGCGAAACAATTTTCAAGTACAATTACGCCTAAGCATTTAATTGACTGACTTCCTGAAGAGTATAAATGCAGTTGCTTTGTGGCATTCAGAATTTCTATTTTATTTTATTTATTTATTTATTTTATTTTTTTTGGTTTTGATTGCTAAGCAGGCTGACACATCACTTTATAATCCTAACTCTAAAGTTTGGCACAAAACATATGCCTGCAAGATTGGTTTTATGGACCTGACTGATAGCTCAAATTGTGCCGCTTTCTTAGAAATGAGTCACATTGGTCACACTTTATTTTAAGGTCCAATTCTCACCATTAACAAACCATTAACTATGACATTTTTATTCTCAATAAACTCCTTTTTTGCTGCTTATTAAAGGGTTATTCCACCCCAAAATGAAAATTTTGTCATTAATCACTTACCCCGATGTCGTTCCAAACCCGTAAAAGCTTCGTTCATCTTCAGAACACAATTTAATATATTTTGGGTGAAAACCAGAAGGTTTGTGTCTGTCCCATTGACTGCCAAGTAAATAACACTGTCAATACCCAGAAAAGTAGGAAAGACATCGTCAAAAATGATGTTACATCAAAATTACATCACTTTAATTTTACAACGTTACGAGAATACTTTTTGTACGCAAAGAAAACAAAAATAACAACTTTATTCAACAATTTGTCTCCTCCGCGTCTCCGTAACGCTATTTTGTTGAATAAAGTCTTGTTTTTTTCTTTGCATACAAAAAGTATTCTCGTAGCTTCATACGATTACGGTGACGTCATTTTGACGTAACATTGTTTTTGACGATGTCTTTCATACTTTTCTGGGCTTTAACAATGTTATTTAATTGGCAGTCAATGGGACAGTCACAAGCCTCCTGGTTTTCACCCAAAATATATTAAATTGTGTTCTGAAGACGAATGAAGCTTTTACAGGTTTGGAACGATGTTGATTAATGACAAAATTTTCATTTTGGGGTAGAGTAACCCTTTAATAGCTAGTAAGGTAGTTGTTAAGTTTAGGTAGATTTGTTATAGGTTGATATGTCATGGCTCCTTTAATGTTAATGTGAATGTGAATGTTATTGTCAGTACTGTTCCTTTAAGACAGTTATTTCTTGTCAAGAAATAATCTCAGGTTTTGTACAGTATGTTCTGTGATACCAAATACTGTATAACAAAGATAATAAGCTTTATCTTTCCCAAGGTGACTTGCCTGGTCTCCGTTAATTAAAGGATCGGGTAAGGATGGTATGTTTATTCTATAAAGATTAAATATTAAGTATTAAGGTTTCATATTATAATAATGAAGATATTTTTGGAAAAACAAAATATGGGCACAGTTTGATGTAATAAATATTGGAGGATAAGAGTCAGACAGTACAGCAATAGCTCCTTTATATATATATATATATATATATATATATATATATATATATATATATATATTTATTTAATTTTTTTTATTGTGATTATTGTGCAACTGGTACTATGAATAAAGTTTTGATAATGTATAATAGAATTATTATAAAATACTAAAAAATAGTGGCAAGAGAACATGCAACACACACAAAATCTGACATCTGAAAGCGTGTCTATGGGAAGGAAACAAAAGTTAATTTAATTTAATGAGAAATGTATTGAATTTTTAGGGAAAAAACAATGTGCAGCTGTGCTGAGGTGTGCTATTACTTTTCTACATGAGCTGACTAACAATTATTGCCTGCAAGATGATAAAATGGGGGAAAAAAAATATACAGACTTGAATATCACAAGAAAAAAAAAAAAAAAAAAACAGAAACACTGCAACGACCACCCAAACCACCCTGACAGCTGCATAACAACACCCTGACAACCACCCACAACACTCTAAAGACAGCATAGCGACACTTTGGCAACTACCCTCTTTGCTCTGTTTTGTAAATATTTACTTAAAAGTAAAAATTTAGTTAATTTTGCATACCGTTTAGTAATGCTAATGTGTCACTGAAATTAGACAGCAGCTTTAAATGTACATATTCGCTCACATGTAACACACATAAAGTGATTCTCTAGTCAACCGTCGTAAGCCACCATGTGGTCCTCTGTCAGACACAGTTAACACAGTTACAAAGAGCCGACACACTCCTGGCACCTGCAGCCACACTGACCCACATTCAGACACTCGTAGCCCGCAGCCCTCCCTCACAAACCCACCACGGGCCACAGTGCCTGCTCGCCCCAGCCCGTGCCTGGACACAATGGGGTTAGTGGCAGCTGCTCCGATGTAAATCTTGTCAGAGTCAAATGGCAACTGTTGAATAGCGAACAGGCCGGTGGGGCACGAGCTTGGGGGTGTTGTGGGAGGGGGCCGGCCGCCCCTTAACACTGCACCACAAGCAGTTCATGTTCTCCTTCTCTCCGAGAGCTTTCGGCTCGTGCTGCTCCAACACAATAGAACATAATAGCTGGCGTCCGCCAGAGAGCCAAATCACTGTTTCCTAATCTCCCTTCATTAGGCCCCTCTCGTCCACCACAGGCCTGCTCCCTTTCATCCCTCTATCGCTTCGTCCCGCAACTGGACAATGCTGAAGCTTCTGTCCTCACAAAGGGCCCAGCGGAAGTTCAGTTAATCTTGCTTCTCTTCCTGCTTGATGAAGAGAGAGAATGTGGCTTTATTCCGCCTATAGTCACTTTACAGATCAAAGGAAATGTAATTCTGACTTCACACACACAAAAGTCTCCCTTGTGTTAGAATATACTAGACTATAAAATAAATAGTTGCACTGATTGTTGAGTGGTCAATACAGCATTCTAGCTGAGTAAAAATGCACAGTAACAGATATTATGCAAAACACTTTTGTGCCTTATATTCTGTCCCCATATAACTATATTGTATATATAGTTTTGTAATATTTAAATGCTGTTTTGAATATCTTTTTCGTTTTATAAAAGCAAAACAGATATCACTGCTGTAATGTATGTGTAATTTGTGTAGAATCAAATGTAAGCAAAAAAAGTACTGTTTTCAAACAGGTTTCCCAAAACATCTCTCATTGGCTGGATGAATAGATAGTCCCGCCCCAAACTCACATCACTGGTTAAGCCAGTGTTGCTGTCAGGCAGGTTGGGAAGAAACCAAACAAACAACCAGAGCAATGTTTTGAAAGTTCCTCCGGGTTGGTGTTTATGTTTTCAGATAAATCAACCTCATATCTCAGCATATCAAATTAGGGAAAAAATTACACATTAACCTTTAAATAGCCTAAAAGCTAAAATCACACACACACACACACACACGCACACACACAAAAAGCTGAGCAGAACAAAACTCTGGATAAAATGATAAGGGGAAGTCCAGAACCTCCCAACTGCCAAAGCTTCCATGAATCTTACTTGAAAGCTCTCTTGTTTGAGAGTTTGATGTAGGTGAACAGGAAAGAGCCAGACTGATGTCTTCAGCTTGCCCCCTAGTGTTCACTCCTGCACACAGCATGTTCTCTAAAGGCCTCAACAAATGGTCCCTGGAGTGACACAATGACAAGGACAGGCGCCAGATCAAAAAGCACCCTGTTTGTGTGAGTGTGTGTATACATAATTAGACTTCTAACAGGCATGACTGACTAAAAGAAGAAAAGAGTACAGTCCAAATGGACAAGTAGCACCATCAAAGGATGATGTGAATGTTTTGTTTATTAGGAGCTGTGAAATTTCATGTTAAAAACGATTTCCCATCAATTCAGTTTTTTAAAAAAAATGAATCAAATATTTTTTATCAACCTAAAAACAGTGTTGCAGTGCAGAGTTTGGGAAGCTACTTTGAAGCTACAAGCTAAGCTACAAACTGATGATCAATTAAATTGCTGACATGTTACTTCAAAACTGTTTCTAAACCAAATTTATTTTAGAGTAGATAAAGTATGACAAAAATATGACATAAAAATGTTTTGTCATGCTACACTTCCACCTGTTGGAAAACATAACTTTGTTGCTGGAATGCTACATTATGTAAACACTTCATGTAGTGAAATATTTACTCGTGCACTGCTGCCTAGGGCTATGTTTTGGATCAGTTATATTATCAAGTTTTAGTTTGATCAGCTGTAATTTGCATGAATTCATCTGTTCACTTTAAAGCTGATGTTCAAATTCGCATTGCTTTTCATGAAGATAAACACCGCTCTGAGTGTAAAACATTAAATATAGATACAGAGTATCTTGGGAAGCTATTTTCAAACTAGCCCTGCAACACAGGTAGTTAAGTAAGAAGCATTGCTTCGAGATGTGTTGTTATTTATTTACAGACGAGGATGACTGTAAAGGAATCACCACACACATGCCTCTGTTCCATGGCAAAACAGTAAAGCAAAAAAATGGCCTTACACCCCATGTTTTTGTGATGGAGTTCAGGTAAATCAGCTGGTTTATTCTCTTTCATCTGCTGAATTTGCACTCTCTGCACTCTTGTGTTTCTGACTCGCTGAAACTTGACCAGGATGCATAATTAAACACACACATTCTTTAATGTTCAAAGCCTGATTGATGGGGTGAACAGGACTTTTTGGATGGACAAATCTTCTGGGAGAAGTCAAATCAGAACCCAGATACATAAAAGAGCTCATCTCCAGCAGGACTCACCCTGAGCTTCATTAAAGATTCACAGACGCTAGCACGGATAGGTATGAGAGAATAACAAAGAGAATACTCTGGCTCATCATTACTACACACGTTGGGCGAGTCGAATTTTTATTCAAGGCATTCGCAGACTGCTGTGTCAGGTCTCTGCACAGCCATTTTTAACATTTCGCTTAACAGCACAAAGGTTTATCATTTGGGCAGAATATGACTCTCTGTCTTTCTCTGTGCATATGTAATTACTTCTAGCGGGTGAGTGGAACAGTATCCTGGTCCCTCGGTCAGAGAGACAGAGGTGGCGTCTCTACAATGTAATTTAGTTTAAAAATACACCCTAAATCTCATTTGCTCTGCATTAAAGGATCCCGTGTTAAAACAGGCAAGAGAACAGCACTAAATCATCTCTCTTTAACACGCTGCACGTAAACGTCTGAACACTGACAATGCTAAAGTGATGCATCAGTATTTTTGATGTTTTTTTTACATCAACATGCAACATCACATTTAATATTTACCGACTCAAGTACACCCCACCCAGGCTGTCAATGACCTCTAGATTTAAGCTAGATTTTCCGTGTAACATTTATAATAGCTTTTCCTTAATAAAATTAAAACGTGTACAAACATGATTTTCTATAATGCTACACATATGTGTATACTGTACGTACACAAAGAAACAGCAAGTAAACACATAGAAGTGTGAAATTTCGAATTGGAAAGGCTGACATTTTTTAAAACATATTCCATTAATCATTGTTTTACTTTTACAGTGTAACACACATTAAATGCCCAGTAAATGTATCACATTAACAAATATATGTTTGTATTTGTAAAGAAAGTCATGAATATATGGACCTTTCCCTATGGGTCCGGACAACCAGTTTTTCATTTTCTGAACTGATTTTTCAGAAAATGATTCTGTGGAAATTCTGTGAAATTAATTTAAACATGGTCAGGTGTGTTAAGTAAAACTGAGAGTACAGTACTGCACTTTTACAGGTATCTGACAGCATCAGCTGAAGGTAAATATTTAACAAACAGGAAAGAGACAGGGAACTTATAGAATTGCATGAATGACAGTTTTCTTCTGGGTTCTGCTTCATCTGCAATTCATTTTTCTTTGCATTTCTTTGAGTTATTTCAATGACTGTTAGCGAACAGACTTTGTATATTAAGAATATCACATTCTCAGAAGAATGTCACAAGAATTTGTTATGAATTCTTTGGCAAAAATGTATAAATATTGCATGACGCCTCTGAAATCTTGAACAGCCCAGCAGCAGATGTTTATTTCTCATTTTATCCGAGCCAGTTATTGCACCACAAACCTAGCTATCACAAAGGCTTACAGCTTACATATAAAGCTAATTAAAATTACTATTGACCAACACAAACATTAAGCCTACCCCTATAAATTAGTGGTCGACCGATATGGGTTTTTTGACAGCCGATGCCGATGCCTATGTATTGGAAAGCAGGGTGGCCGATGGCCGATATAATTTTATTTATAATTAATATTTAATAAATCTGAAATCATTTGAAAATAGATTAAAAAATATGTGTAAAATGTGTAAAATAAACATACTTATAAGCTACTTTAGATGACAAAGTATTTTTCACAAATAAATACACATTTAATAAATATAATTAAACAGGATTAAACACTGTAACCAACACAGTAGGCTATTCTGGGAAGTTTGTGTGCATCAATGTTTTTTGTTTTTTTCAAATAAATCCAAGGTAACACTCATTTTACATACAGCACACAGTGATAATGACATGAATGTAACATTGGGCAAATGCATAAAGCGCAGCATAATTTTAAATCACGAGTTTAAAGTTTGTCGATCATGCATCTCCAGTGAAACTGAACTCTCTTCCTGTCCGCATTCAATTCGGATTGCAGAGATCACGCGATCAGGAAAGATACAAATGCACTATCCATATTAGACAGAACTGTTAACGATGACAGCTAACAAGAGGGAGAACTTTATCCAAATACCCACACTTGCAGTCTTTGCACTTGACCACCTGAATATTAAATGGCGTATTTCCTGTATTTGGCCGAAGTCTTCAAGTGGGTGTGAAGACCACAAGTGTGTGTTCAGTAGTCCCTATAACATGACACAATTTTCATTTGTGGTGCTTCTAATTAAATGATAAAAAGCAGTTGCAAATGTTTTACAAAAAAAAATACAATATCACCACTACTCATCTTTGCACCAATAAAACGTAAAAACACTGTTTTTCTACCAAATTATTTGTAATATCTAATTATTATATTAAAATTTAAATTATATTGGAAAGGTTTCCATAACCTCTCGTGAGATCTCGGCAAAAATTCTCATGATGCATGATGGGATACACTTAGCTTCGAATAGTGCTATTCAAGATAGTGTAGATTTATTATCCATTAAGGGCACTGCACTTTGGCATTTTGAAAACATGAGACAGACTTGTAACCTTACTTCCTGTCACGCGCACGAGCCAATGAGCGCTGTGTGCCGCACCGTCAAATTAAACGTCCCGCCTCGAACGCATCGGCCAAACATAATAACTTTGGAAAATTGGCAAATATCGACCGATATATTGGCCTTGGCGATAAATCGGTCGACCACTAAAACTGAAACACACAACAAAGGAAATGCAATTTTCAGTATTAGCTGTACAGAAGTTGTTACTGCTGCAAAATAAATAAACAAAATCAGTAAAGAAAATCCCATACGTCTACATGGACAGGCCTTTAACAACACACAGCGGGTTATAATGAAAACTAGTCCACTAATGCTGCTTTCAGAACTTTGAATGAGCTATTTTTGCCCCTCAGTTGAGTGTGTCCATTAAGGAATCTTCTTATTTCTTTCTTTTTTTCTTAGATTTGATCCTTTCAATTGCACTCTGTCCTTGGTTTCCAGGAACAACTGCTCCACCACACACTTGAGGCCTGTCTGCTTCATGGTACTGCAGTCGCTCCTTTGAGTGTGAGGTTATGGTTCATGGACAGCTGGAATAGTGAAAAATCCAACGCTGAGCCCCACAGGTTTGGAGGAACACTCATTTTTATGTATTGCTATAAAGGACGTTCATCCTCAAAGGCTTTTCGTAAAAACCCCACACAAACCATGGCACACACACACGCTCAAATGAGGCCTGACGTGAGATCATTGTGTAACGCATTTCTCAAGGCCAACAGATTTAAGTGATGATCGGAAATGAAGGGTCCCTCAATGTCCTTGCCAGCTTTATTATTAAAAAGCGAACAGTAGTTGGTTATGTCTTCTCTTGAGATGGAGCTACCTGTCATCACCAGAGACAGACGGCGCAAGGCAGACTTTAAAATGATTGCGCTGATTGTTCTTTACAATGCAACAGGTTGCAAGGGGAGAGACAATGAGCCAGATATGGACAGCAGCGTTTTTAATTGCAGGTATGGTTTTATAAAAGAGAGACGTGTGCTTCATTATTCAACACCGGGCTTCATTACTGCTGATGAAACTAGGTGCTTAGAGCAAAGCCTCTGGCTATAAGCCAACAGCTTCCATCCCACAGTCTCAACACTGTATTAATAAGATGAGAGATAGACAGGAAGAATAAAGGAAGGAGACTTGCAAATAACTACGTACCTGTATGAAAGCAGTTTCTGAGACCAGTCTAAATCACTGTGTATAATCCAACAAATTCTGAAATACTTAAGGAAGCTATCTGTTAGCAGTCCCACTCAGCTGGCACATATACAGCCTGGACGTATACAATCTGGATTCTTCCAGTAATTTTTTGTTTTATGTGCAGTTATAAATGCCGTTTTGTCTATTCCACACTATTAGAAGTCCTCCAAAAATTACTAATTACACTGGGTACTAATTACAGTTTTTTTTTTTTTTTTTGGAACTGCTTACACACAAAATCTTTATTTGTCACACAATTTCTGAAACCTGAAACTCAAACACCAGAACCACACACCAAATCTGCAGAACCACACTCTAATTCTCGGCCTTTGAATCGGTTTTCAATTTCATAAAACACTTTTTGCAAAGCACAACACACACTTCTCTATTTAACACACAAAAATCTAACAGTAATTAATATTATGGCAAAGGTGTTTGCAAATGTTTGCTTCTGAGATGCTTTTGTGATATTTTAATGCAATGCTTCATTTTGCAAGAGATGTAAGGCATTTTGCATTTTGTGTGTGTGCAATTCTTGGATTTGAAAAAAAAAAGAGGCAAAGTTTTGAAAATATGTGTAAGCAGTTGAAAAAAAACTGTAAAATGAACTGCTACTTGTGATTGACCTTCAGTAAAGGAACATGTTTACATACTGTGAGAAGCTCAAAGAGCAAATGTTTTTGACTCAGTTATTATATAAATTAGAGTGTTTCCAAATTTTGACCATCTGGTGTAATCACTTAACAGAAATGTTAAAAAGTAAATGTCTAATGAATTTTAGTGCATTAGTTTGTTCAAAAACTTTCAAATTCAAAGTTTGCCGCTTTGCATATCTTTTTTGTACTGAAGTATTTAGTTTGCTGCTGTTTAGTTGCAGCTGCTGTTGTATGGCTCTGTTCTAAAATGGAAGCTATGTGCACACAGTTATTTTTAATGCTGATTTTTCTTTTTTTTTAATCATCCTGTTCATCCAACAGCTCACATCAGTGGCTTGAATACTGTCTGCATGCATAACTAAAGTCATGCTCATTTTATTCTCACAATAGAAATGAACAGACTGAAGTAAGCAATTGTGGGCCCCAGTGCAATAAATAAATAAATAAATAATCACAGGTCTTATTGTGATTATGTTCCAGTTGAACATAATCAACTGGATTGTACTGGAACTGGAACTTAATCATTTGGGGCAGTTGTGGCCTAATGGATAGAGAGTTGGACTTGGGGGGGTCGGTGGGGGGAGTGAATAACCAGTGCTCTCTCCACCCTCAATACCACAACCTAGGTGAGACCCTTGAGCAAGGCACCGAACCCCCAACTGCTCCCCGGACAACACATTCACTGGCTGCCCACTGCTCTGGGTGTGTGTGTGTGTGTGTGTGTGTGTGTGTGTGTGTGTGTGTGTGTGCGTGTTTGTTTACTTCTCACTGCTGTGTGTGTGCACTTGGATGGGTTAAATGCAGAGCACAAATTCCGAGTATGGGTCACCATACTTGGCCACACGTCACGTCCTTTCCTCCTTCCTTATTGTTATTATGTTAAGACGTGTGTGCTGCAGAGTTGTCTGTCAAGTTCCCAGCTAACAAAATATGTTCTAAGAACGCTATTTTTCACATTAAGTTATGACAACATTATTTCTGAATGTTTTAAATGTGCGAATGTTAATGGAAGATTCCATTCTAGCATTTTGTAATGGGACTTTTATTTTTAAATTTTCACACTTTATATTAGGTGGCCTTAACTACTATGCACTTACATCAAAAAATAAGTACAATGTACTTATTGTGGTCATATTGTATTGCAAAACACTTTTGCTGCTATTGAGCTGGGATACGGGTAAGATTAGGGACGGGTTTGGTGGTATGGGTAGGTTTAAGGGTGGTTTAAAGTGTAAGGGATGGGTCAACAGTGTAATTATAAATGTAATTACAGAAATTGGTTTCACTTTATTTTGATGGTCCCTTTAACACATTCTATTGACTATAAGTAATGTTGCACCTACATTTCTACTAACTCTCATTAGAGTGTTAGTAGTGTATTAGTTGACTGGTAGGGTTAGGGTTTAATTAATGCCGAGTTCACACTGCACGATTTTCAAACTCGTCGGATCGCTGTTGTTTTCACACTGCGTGACTATCTGGGGTAGCATTTAGTCGCTGCTGTGTTCACATTGCACGATGGATCGGCGACAGGGGCTTTCACATTGCACGATTTCACAATAGGAAGAATCGCCGACAATTCTGTCTGATCTGCAAACTACGTTTCACAACAAAACCCAAGCGAGAAGTGATAAGGAAATAACGCGAGAACCTGTGTGCATCAGACCGTTGTTCTCGAGCGAGACTGGAAGTATTTAAAAAATATAGCCCGCAAATTCTCTGTGCGCTGATTTCCAGCTACAAAAAGAAAAACAGATTATGCAGGAGGGAGATGCAGGGAACAGGGATTGTGTTCTGCAAAGAGTGGTAAATAATAATTTTGCCTTAACAGTTAAGCTGATGTTGCGGCTGGTCAAGCGTTTGTGCTTGTTTCTGTATGATATAATTGAACATATTAAAATACTGATATGGTCCATAACTCCTCACTGAACTTCCCTCTGCCCTGTATCTTTGTCTCTCATTGGCTGAAGGTCATCGCGATGTAGTTTTCAGTCAGAAATCATTGCACACCGCGTGACTGTGAATCGCCGACATCTCCAGATATTTAGCATGCCAAATATTTCGCGGGCGTCGGCGACGTGTCGGCGATTCCCTCATATCGCGTCTTTGATAATTCACACTGCGCGATTGTCACTCGCGTGAACGAGCTCCGATTTGCCTCCGATGTCGGGCATTTGTCGGCGATTTATCAAAACCTGTCGGCGAGTGAAAAATCGGGCTAAAATCGTGCAGTGTGAACTCGGCATAAGTTGACACGTTCTTGCAAAGTTACTTATAGTCAGTAGAATATCTGTTGGGAGACCAACACACTAAGGAGTTAGTAGATATGAAGCAGATAGTCTACTAATAATCTAATGAGAGTTTGTTGACATGTAGTTGCAACATTACTTAGTGTCAACAGAATGTTCAAAAGGGACCATCAAAATGAAGTGTTACCCAGAAATTAATTACAGATGTAATTACATATAGGTATTTTTACAAATATAAGTAATGTAAAATGTAAAAACATGTATGTACACAATAAATGCATTGTACCAAATTATTAATTTAAATGTAAGTACACAGTAGTTAAGGCCACCTAATATAAATTTCAGAAATAAAATGTTCCATAAGCAATTTGTGCTAATGTTTTGTGAACATTATTAAACACAAGATAACCCTGAATAAACTTGTTGCGAGTGTGTTGGTGTGTGTGTTTCGCTTGTACTAAGTAAGTAAATGTGCATTATGCTGTTTTGCTGTGAGTACCACACCCCTCAAGTACATTAACAATCTGCTGGTCAGGGGCCATTCGACCCCCTGAGGGCCATGATCCTTGACCTACTGTATCCTCCATCCAAAGTGCATGAGGAAAATCCACAGTGGACACACAGAATTACTAACAGAAATGTCTTAACAGATATAAGTAGGCTATACTATAGTATGCATATAGTCTAATTTATCTATTGTAACTATGTTGTTTTTGGTATGAAATATGATAAAGGAACACCATCAGCTCCATCTAGTGCTGTTATCTGGATGGTATCATGATCATCAGTGCTGCATCTGCTTTAATGTCTATATCTTGCAGATGTGTTCATTAATCAGTGATCGTAAAGAAGCGAGCCAGCCTGTCGTTGGGCTAGCCTTCACAGACACACACAAACACAGACCGAAGCAGCTAGGTTATCAGCTAGCATGTCAGCGCCCCTCAGACTCCTCTCTGAAAACTCCATTTATCATCAGAACCTCTGTATAAATACCCGTCCAACTCTGCGAAGGCTAATGCTAACACCCTGGCTCTGATCCAGTTATGTTAATGCTAATAAACTGGCTGTAGCCCAGCTATGCTAATGCTAACATGCTGGCTGTAACCCAGAAATGATAATAATACATTCTGGCTCCAGTAGTCATACTTAATCGACCCAGTTTTGTTACAAAAAGTATTCTGTACATTTATTATCAGATCACACCATGATATTTGCTGTTTTCTGCTAAAATTGTAGGGTAGACTGAGTACAATAGAGACACTTTCTACTTTTTGGTCCCACTTTATATTAGGTGGCCTTAACTACTATGTACTTACATTTAAATTAATCATTTGGTACAATGCACTTATTGTGTACATACATGTTTTTACATTGTACTTATATTTTTAAAAATACCTATATGTAATTACATCTGTAATTAATTTCTGTAATTACATTTATAATTACACTGTTGACCCATCCCTTACACCTTAACCCACCCTTAAACCTACTCATACCACCAAACCTGTCCCTAACCTTACCCGTATCCCCCCTCAATAGCAGCAGTGTTTTGCAATACAGTATGAACACAATAAGTACTTATTTTTTGATGTAAGTACATAGTAGTTAAGGCCACCTAATATAAAGTGTGACCTACTTTTTTCATCACTACACAAAAACTAGATGCTGAAATGAAGTGATTTTTCACATGATATTTCTTTTGCTTGTGTACTAAAATATCATAAATTGATAATAGCCGTGAGTAGTTTATATTTTCCACAATTAGCTCATAAACATGAGGTGCATTTTTGTCTCAACTGTACCCATATGGTGTACAGTTGAAACAGTAGCATGGTACAGTTGAGACACCCATTCTTAATGCTTTAAAGCTGGCTAACCGTTTATTGCAAATGTAATAAATTACAAAATTACAGTTTTAAATAATTACAGTTTAATTTCTTTTTCTTTTTTTTTTCTTTTTTTTACTTTATTTAATTCAGATTCTGTTAAACAAAATAGGAACAAATATTTAACACTAGAAACTATATGGAAAACAGTTCAAATGTAAACATACACTGTAAAAATAACAATATACATACCTGTATATTCTATAACCCTACCCCTAAACCTATGCATCACTTGAAACGTTCTGCATTTTTACGTTTTCAATCAGTCTTTATGATTTATAAGCTTAATCATGGGACATAAAAAAATATCCCCATAAGGTTAGTATTTACTGGTATTATTATACTTGTGGGGACATTTGTGACCCTGGACCACAAAACCAGTCTTAAGGGTCAATTTTTCAATTCAATTTCAATTTCACTGATGTTTGGTTTGTTAGGATCGGATAATATTTGGCCGAGATACAACTATTTGAATATCTGGAATCTGAGGGTACAAACAAATCAAAATATTGAGAAAATAGCCTTTAAAAGTTGTCCAAATGAAGTTCTTAGCAATGCATATTACTAATCAAAAATTAAGTTTTTATACATTTACGGTAAGACATTTACAAAATATCTTCATGGAACATGATCTTTACTTAATATCCTAATGATTTTTGGCATAAAAGGAAAATTTATAATTTTGACCCATACAATGTATTTTTGGCTATTGCTACAAATATACCCCAGCGACTTAAGACTGGTTTTGTGGTCCAGGGTCACATTTGGTCCCCATAATGTTTGTGATACCAGTACGCAAACACACACAGCCTCTGTATGCGTTTTATTTTCTATGATTGAACTGTTACTGTATACAGTACATAGCAACCTATAAAGGGTGTCTCAACTGTACCCACTTTACCACCTTGTATATTTCTTAAAATGCTATGTAATCCTTTTAACATTCATGTTAGAAAATGTCCATTAATAATCCACAGTTGAAATATCCCCAATATCATTTTTTTAACAGATTTTGCATAGCATATTTGTAAATGTGACTTTTATCATAACACTGTACAACTAAACAGAATGTGAAGCAATAGGACACTCAACCGTACCCCACTGACATGCTCGTACGTTTCTCTAGATTATGAAAAGACCTTGCATGGCACAATGTCATAAAATATGTCTAGTTTTAGAGCGCAGAGTAGCGTTTGCAATATGTTAAGTTTAACAATCATAAAATAACAATAAGCTATTCATTGTGGAAGGGACATGGTGAAATGAGAATCTCACCTTGGAAAAAAAAAAACTTTTGCCAATATCTTCGGAGTGGAAAGACACATTTTCAAATTTCCCACGATCAAAGAGAACACTAATACACATGTGTGGAGAAAAAAATCACGGCTCAAGTTATTTAAGGTGTTTCAACTGTACACATGTCTCAAATTTACTCAGTCTACCCTATAGTTCCAGTTAGAGTTAAATGTTAAACACCAATTAAAACTCCCAGTTATTGTAGATACATGGTATTATACAGCATTGTTCTCAAATTAATAAATTACATTACTTGTTTGAGGGAGATCTCATAGTAACATAGCAATTTATTATTGTTTTACAGTAGGAACAATAACTGTAGTAACTAAGGTATTTTGATGAACATTAATTTTTTTTTTTTTTTTTTTTTTAAATCTATAACTAAAAATACAAATGGGAATAAATACTTAGGGGAAAAAAGATACCAACGCACCTATAAATGGCTATATAATGCTATTACATCACTTCAGTTATAGAGTGATGAAAATGTAATGGTAAAGCAGTTGCATTATATAATGCATTGCATGTATCAAATCATTAGATCCGCAATTTAAATAGGTATAATGGTTAATCGAATAAGAATCACGTCTACAGTTACAGTCCATTACCCTGCCAAGGACATATTGCTCATAAAATATGACACTACTTTTTCAAATGAGACTCTTTATCTTAAAAAAAAAAAGAGGAAAAAATATCCTCAGCACGTGGCAGACCATATTGTGCATGTGTATTAGTGATGGCTGTGCCCAGATGTCCACTGCACTCAACTAGCGGCCATAAGGTCAAGGGTCATCCTGACCTTTGTCAGTTAGGACGATCAGCGTGGTCACTGCTTTAGTGCCATATCTGGGGGAACAGATGGACAGAACGACTCCCCCCTTCCCCCTCAAAAAACCCCACCCCACTTAAGAACCAAGACAAATGAAGCTTCGCTCATCCAGCATCTGATTTCATAAAGACGTACAGCAGGAAAACAGCTGGAGGAATCTTGTAAATAGAAAAATAAAGACCTTTTGTCAATCATGCACCGTGAAGCTAACTACAAAGTTCATGTAACATCAGTATGTGCTTGATTTGACATATGGACCACTATGCCATTAGAATGGCAGCAATTTTTTTTATTACAATTGCACTCCTAATATGTATGAGTATATAAATGTACAAACACAAGCCATCAACACAAAATATTAAATATTATAGCTTGTACATATATTACCCAGAACGTGTATATCTGAATATGTTATAATTATGGATTTCAGTTTTCATTACTAAAATAATGAATAGGATCAAATCGATTTATTATGGTAAAAAATTACAGGAAGCAGGTAAAATTTATTTTTAAATGTACATGCAAACATCATATTTTCTAAAACTGTATAATTAAAAATATGCAGTTATTTTTTTTTCTGAGATGATATTATTTTTTAAAACATTTAAAATGATCATTTAATTAACAATATGAAATATTATTAAATGAGCTCATTTTGGTATTTTGTAGTCTCTGTTTACTGTTAATATGATACATTCACAGTGTGTGTGTGTGTGTGTGTGTGTGTGTGTGTGTGTGTGTGTGTGTGTGTGTGTGTGTGTGTGTGTGTGTGTGTGTGTGTGTGTGTGTGCGTGTGCACATGTGTTTATGTTTTAGTACTTTATGATGTATTAAATATTCTAAATGCCTCTGCAACTAATCTAAAAAATATATAGTAATTATTGCATATTGTGAACAATTGTGTATTACACACACAAAAAAAAAATCTGCACAAAATTCACTACATTCAGCTTTCTAAAAACTTAAACTCACATAAATATACACAAGAATTGTATCTTTCTGTAGCATTGCACATCAAAAATAGTAGCAATTAATTTTAAAGATATAGATCTTAATATCACAAATATGAGTGCTGTTGTGTGCCGTCACAGACCAATGTCACAGAAACACTGTATGAAAGTCGTGAGTCTTTCACTCTGTTATTAGTGGAGTGTGCAAGACAAAACTATAGTATAAGTGACAATTTAACCAGTAGGGTCATTATCCTCTCACTTTAACCCTCTTGCAGTGTAAGTGTGTGTGTGCGTGTGTGTGTGTATATACACCATCCCCCTGGCCTGATAGCCATTGTAAAGCCTCAGGGAACAGCTCGAAATCAATACTGTTCCACTCCTCCATCTCTCTCTTCATTTAATAACTTGCAACCTTTGTATCATTGTTCAGCTTATCTTTCTTCATCTACAAAACCTCATTGTCTAAAATTTATCCTTTTCCCATTTTGACAAAAAAAAAAAGTCTATTTATTTATTTCATTTGAATTGTGTGGTCATGGTCATGGTCATTTTGCTGCTAGTTATCAAATTACAGGTATTGACAGTAATTGACATATAACCTTTTTTATTAATATTAAGATTATATTAATTTTTAATGAAAATAAATCTTAGGTGATGTAACTTGTTGCAGTTTTTTTTTAGCTACAAATAATCCATGTAGTCTCTCAGTAAATATTGAATCATATTTGTAAAAGATTTAGTACAATGTAGTTTAAAACATTTTAATAGAGTGGAAGAAACAGAGGAAAATATGCAGACCAATGTGACAGTAGCTGTAAGCAATAAATTAACTAAATAATTAAATAACTAACAAAATTTTAGGGCAAGAAATGACCATTTATGATCATCTTAATATTATTAAATGACAAAACTGGTATAACATGATACAGCAGATTTTCATTTATTTTGATACAGAATTTCCACACAATGTATAATAATAATAATAATAGTAAAATTACTATTTAAAAGTGAATACCACACAGTTCATGGCTTTTCAAATTATTAGCCTGTTTTATTTATTCCTAGATTTGTTTCAAATGTAATAGTTTTTATTTTTATTTTATTTATTTCAGTTAAATTTCAAGTAAATTTACAAAATAAATTATTGCACTAAATGCATTTACATAGTTTAGGCATAAAATATAGATTTCTAAACTACTGAATGTGAGAAAAAAAATCAATGTTTAAGATGCATAGTTAAAAAATATAACCTATATATTTTTATATTAATTAAAAATTTGAAATAACATCAGGTTAGTTGGTAAGCAAAGGCTTGCTTTTTTAATTGTGTTTTTATTTATTTATTTCTTTTCAGAATTTCTTTTGATATTGCACATTTCATGCACAAATAATCCGAAGGATCTGAAAGCAGCATTTAATTTTTTTTAAAATAACACTTCTCTAAAAGTGTGTTTTCAGTTTTTGGCATCTCATGTCTGGATGTTGGGAAGAGAAAGCTTGGACTAATGTAAGAGACAAAATGCATTTACTCAGCTTTTTGAGGTGCTGGTGGGTGAGATCAATAATGAGACGCAAACAATTTTGAAAATTGTATATATTCATTCATACACCCTTTCACTACAAAACCCTTCAATGCAGTCTACGTTGTTTTCTACATTCAGGAGAAATTCAGGCAGAAGGTTTCCGAGAACTCATTTTTTAAAAGCGTTTAAACCTTTCTTCACACAAATGTGAGCGCCTGCATTCTTTCCAATGGAAAGCCCAAAGGTTTTCTTGTATAAATCAGGGGAGGGGAGAGACGCAGGCTGCCATGAACAGGAGTCCAGTATTGATTTCTTTTTGTGGTGCAGTCCTATTTAGCTGCTGTCAAAGCTACTTTCCACTAGCCGGAGTCAAATTGCCGTATTTACAGCAAGAGCCCTTGTGGAGTGGACTGCAAGCATTCGAACAATAAGCCTTTTCAAACAGCATCCTGGCAGACAATCCAGAAGATCTGACAGAAAAGCACGTAGTACAAAAGATTTTGCTCCAACTTTCTTCTAAACAATTGTATCACTTATTATTATACAAAAAATAAGATAGCAACATTCACCCACACACGTGCCGGGCTGAGCAGATTCCCGGGGCCGTGTGTGTGTCAGATGCTCCGAAACTTTACACAAAAGGATGTGTGTGAGGAGAAGAGATTTGTCACACTGTGTGAAGGGGCTTCTTATTCTTCCCTGACACGTGTGAGGAGAATAGGACACACGGAGGAAGGCGTTGAGTGTGAAATCCCAGCACTCGTCCATTGTGTGTGTGATTTATTCTGAAGAGAGGCACCCCTTTTACACACACACACACACACACACACACACACACACACACACACACACACACACACACACACAGAGGGTCGTGGGGTGGTGGAGGTCATTGTCACTGGGACACACACACCACTCTTTTAAACACAATTTCTGGCGTATTACTAAAATTATTATAGTCTGTTACACAACATGTACAACCAATTTAGTTACAAATTATTTGAAATGTACAGCCTGTTTAAAACTCAATATATCATTCTTTAGTAATTAAATCTTTAGTTGCAATTTTAGCGCAGTAAAACTGGTTATTCTCTTTCGCCTAGAATTCTCTATATTTGAAGCCCCTTTTGTTCTGTTTTTGAATAATAATAATAATAATAATAATAATAATAATAATGACCATAATAATTGTTTATTTGAAGAGTTCAGATGCAAAAGCCTCTAAGTGCCATCTGAAATTTTCATCTCAAATGAAAATTCATTTTTATCAGACTCCTATGTTTAGGTTCAGGAAATGTATTCTAATGGCAATGCATAGGTCCTTTTCTATGCAATTAAAGTGAAATAACTGAACATAAATAGAGGGAGCCTGATAAAAATGTTCATTTTAGAAGAAAATTTCAGACGGCACTTAGAGGCTTTTGCATCTGAACTCTTCATTTGTTATTGTATTTGTTTTATTTATTTATTTATTTTATTACATTGTTATTATAAGATTTTAGCAATTACAGTTGTCTGCTTGTGTGTGATTGTCATTCTTAAAAATCTGTTGAATCAGTTTAATAATTTCTATATTTAACATTTTTCTGTCTCTTGAATTTTTCATTTTGAATAATGTAATAATTTGAGCCTAAAGTACTATTCGTTTGAAAAGAAAATAATTTAGTGACTTAAAAACTATATAAATATCACACACCTGTTTTGGTATTTTACTCTCTCAGTTTTTAGTTAAAGAGGATTACAGACATTATCACTGAAAATCATTCATTTATTTTTAACTTATTATTATTATTATTTCTGTTGTCAGATACGGCATACATTCGTTGAAACTGCTCTTCTTCAGCTTTGTGCGTATTGTGAGTTAATTGAGTGTTTGTTATTGATCAAGACATACAGTTCTTTGTCGGTGCTCCTTGTTAATTTGTAAAATGTAATTATACTGTAATTGTGTTTTAATAGTGAAGTCATTATGTCACTATAAAGGAATATAAAAGAGAGGTGTCAAATTTAAAAAAACATATTATTATCAAAAACTATATTATTATTATTAATAATAATATTCTCGAGTGCTGAAGTTTTAACTGTAAACAATGTATTTCACTGAACAAGATGTTGCATGTATTTAATATTTTTTTTTCTATTTTTTTTTTAAATGAAATAAAATAAATAAATAAAAATCAACATGGACTATGAAAGAGAAAGTAGAATCCAAACAAATTTATACAGGTTTTGAAATCTAAATGCCATATCAGGGTAAATACTGGGGAAATTATTGTTATACTCTAAAATTCTGTATTCTCATTTTAGTACATAAAATTGCTGTATTAAAACGCAACATCACTGTGCTACAGTATGAACTGCAGAAATAATAGTGTATACACACACACACGGCAATTCATTGATCTGCTCACACTTTCCTCATAAGCTGCACATTTGGCTCCTCCCCTCTCACCAGCATCACAGTATGTTTATCTCAGACACACATACACACACACACACACACACACACACACACACACACACACACACACACACACACACAAGACTGCATGTCGCAGCTGCAAATCCTGGCTGATTCTTGTGTAGATGGCAATCGTTTTGGTTTTAGTGTGCATTTAATATGATTTCTTCAGGCTTCAAACACAGAAGAAGAAAAAAATATCCAGCACTCTTACCTGAGATCGTAGACTGGAGCTGTGTGTTTGATCCTGTCGCCACAATCTCCTGCATATTGGCTCTGTTTCTCTGCTTCACTCTCTCTTTCAGCATAATGGTGAGAGCCCACCAATCAATTAGCCCTGCCTTTGATTGATCAGGCCTTGTTTTGGTCACCATTTGTTCAGCCACACACACACACACTGTTTCATCACTCTGCGGTTTCATTGACACAAGGATGGGATCAATGCGTCTTTGCAATTCTGTGGTGTGACTAAGGGAAAATAAGTGTAGGCCTAAGACAATGACAATGAAACTTCAGGCACACACACACACACACACACACACACACACACACACACACACACACACACACACACACACACACACACACACACACACACACACACACACACACACACACACACACACACATGTTGGTTTATGTGGTTTACAGGGACTCTCCATAGGTGTAATGGTTTTTATACTGTACAAACTGTATGTGCTATTGTCCTACACCAACCCTACACCTAAACCTACCCCTTACAGGAAGGAGACTGTCTGCATTTTTAGATTAAAAAAAAAAAAAAAAACGCCATTTAGTATGTTTTTAAGCCTTTTGATTTACATAGGCAGTGTCCTCATAAACCACCTTCAAATTGTAATACCTCTGTCATACCCATGTTATTATACAAATTTGTGTCCCCGTAAACCACATAAACATGCACACACACACACACACACACACACACACACACTTATGAATTAATATAGCACACAAACAAGCAATCTAATACAAGAAACAAGCTTAAAAAAGTCAAATGGCATTCTCAGTCAGGTTTCTCTTTTCTTTCTTTCTTTCTTTCTTTCTTTCTTTCTTTCTTTCTTTCTTTCTTTCTTTCTTTCTTTCTTTCTTTCTTTCTTTTCTTTTCTTTTTCTTTTGTTTGAATTACTTCAGCCATAAATTCACTATAAGCAATTGTTATGTACCTTTTAAAAGGTTTTAAAAAGTCTAATTTTAAGAAAAAAAACAAAATAACAAAAAAAAAAAAAAAAAAAAAAATGTTGTACTTAAAGATGTTGTACTTAAAGAAAAAAAAAAGACTATTTCTGTAATTGTGTATAGCAGACTTGATCAAGCTTAGGCACTTTACAGCCTGATTACAAACAAACAAACAATAAATAAATAAATGACACTCCTTGAAATATGGTATTTACAAAAAAATGTAACAAGGTAATTGAAAATGAGAACACAGAAAAAAAA
>CM071955.1:24722500-24827500 GCA_036784905.1 Acrossocheilus fasciatus | reverse complement strand
CTGCTCTGTCTGAAGCAGAAGTCCACAGAAGATCCACCCCCACTGAAGACACCACAGCAGTGGATGGCTTTGCAGAGGACACCTGCAATGCACCTCTCCTGCCACTCACCTGCAAGTCACCTGCCTTCTGAAAGAGTATGGCACTTTCTCATGCAAAGGCATGTTGTCGCAAGTGCTGCTCTGTGAGTGCCCCTCTTATGAAGTCCCATACAGTCATCTGATGAGAATGAGAGCTATGTTTTTAGCCTGGACCACTCCTGAGGGCAGGATGGCCCACATGCCTTTTAATCTTCTTGAGCTGATCTCCACCCTTGCTGCAGAGCCACTTCAAATGAAGAAAATAATCAACATAACCGATATTCACAGTGGAAAGCAAGCACTGCTTTTTTACGTTTCATATATCTGTGCATATCTTGTTTCGGTTTCTCCTTTTGAATGACCAATATAGACTATTGATACCTGCTAATAAACAGTTAATTTCTTTCACACAGGCACAGAACTCACATGCTAGTTTACAGTTTGCTGTAACGAATTATTGAGAGGTTAAACTTCTGTGCCCCTCCACAGAGTACATGGAATGTAGCACTGGTAGCACTCTGCAATGAAGAAATTTAACAGAATTGGCAAAGCCTGTGGAATCTTCCAGAAAATGCACCAAATCTGGTCATCAGCAGCGATCAACCTCAAGCTGAAAAAACAAAAAAACAAAAAAAAAAACAGCTGCTTGATACAATTATCACCCCAGCTATACAGTATATGCTAGCAAGACATGGATGATCTCTGCAAAGACCACTCATAGGCTCAAAGTGTTCCAGCAGTGCTGTCTTTGCAAAATCCAGAAGGACACATATCTCAATCATATCACAATCAAGAACATCCATCCGCAATCAGGCTTGCAAAAATTAAGTGTTACATAAGCCCAATAATTGCCAACCAAAGACTGCAATACATTGGACTGCAATATTGATCGGGGTCACTGGAGGCATGTTGTTGCTCTATGCACAAACCCGCACAGGAGGTAGACTAAGTTCATGCATGCTCTGCGCATCTATACTAAGCGCTTTAGCCTGTATTGGCTTCCTCAACAGCTCTTTGGCAGGTTTGACGGTCACACTAAATGCTTGCTGGTCGCATTGGATTGTGAATGTGGCTTATGATTATCCAGGTCTACAGCACCCCATTACTCCAAATCCACAAAAAGCGCATTCCACAAGAAGAATGGCTTCCTCCTGGGCATGGGCAAACAGTGTGTCAATCCAAGACATCTGGCTGGCCGCAGGCTGGTCAATGGTGAACACTCTTGCTAGGTTTTACAACGAACATATTTCCTTGCTGGCATTACAGGTACTTTCTGTCTGTTCGAACTCCTGCAAAGTGCCAGCAAACCGGGTGATTGCTGCTGGATTTCAGCGCCTGAAAAATATGCGTTAGGTGTCAGCAATGTCATCACTAGCCTATTATAGCTTGTGATTGTGTGCTCTGTTAGTGTGTTGTAATAATGGTTTGTGCTCTGGCTACATAGTCACTGCTGATAGGTATGCTTATGCAACTGTCACCACTGCTGTGGCGCCTTATGTTCTTCTTCTTTGAAATACGGGCTCAGTGGAATGACTGCACGAATTCAGCTTGTGATGGGCACAACCTGCTGTTATAACTGCTTGTTTAGCTGTAAAAATGTTGCCATGTAAATCACCTGAAACAAAATTACTCAGTTACATAAATGCCATCGTGCAGTTCAAAATTTTCATTTTTCTTGCAACTAAACATTTTTCAGCTGCACAAAGTGCATGTATATTTATTTTGCGATTGCAATTCAGTGTTAGCACCACAGCAATAGCTTTCTCTAGAACAAGGTTTTATAACTCGGAAAAAAAAAATACACATAATGTTAAAATGTAATTAGAGGTTTACATGTTTGTTAGCTGCATTGTTTGATTTAAAGCACGCATACAAAGTGAGCTGCATTGTGAGTGTTTGCTCTCCTCGTGGCCCTGATGCAGTAGTGTACATCAGTAAATCATCCCCATGTATTGATCAGTCTTAGCTACTTTATGGCCTGATGTTGTAAATGTCATGTTTTAACTGTGCGTGTTTGATATCAATCTGATTAAAGCAGTTACTTCCATAAAGAAACTGTACACAGCAAATATTCTTAATCTGTCATCAGTGATTACCCAGTGATTAAATAGCATGTAGATTACTATATGACCATCAATTTGTCAAAGCAAACATTTCTCTGCCTTTTCTGTTTGTACTGTGTTTCAGTAGCAAGAAGAGGAAAGAATCAATTCAGAACAACGTACTTCTGTCCACAGGGTTTCTTTGCCTTAAGCAAAGAACAACAGCTATGTGTTATTGGATGAGGAGAGACATTTTACAAACACTGTAAAAACAGTTTGGTGTAAAAGACAAACTTTTAGTTAAGCAATATGTTCAAACCCAAAATCTCAAATTAGACCCTTTAATATTTAACTTGTTTTTACTAAAGATTAATTTGATTAAGTGTAAACCAAATTTAGCTGTCTCCAGTTTCTTTGTATTTTTTTTTCTTTTTTGTATATTTCTTTTATACTTTGAATAAGAAACACATTTTCTGTCTCACTTTTTTTTCTCCTTTTTTTCTGTTTCTGTGTTTCTGTAAATATGAAGCAGTGAAGTTTTGTTTGCACAAATATTTTGTATATTCATGCCCCCCCCCCCCAATATATATATATATATATATATATATATATATATATATAAGATTATGCCAAGCAATTTAATAATTAATACTTGATTAATAAACTTAATTTACATTGCATGTTTTTTTTTTTGTAAATTATTTTCTAAAATCAATTACTTGATTTAGATATGATTCATATAGTACAACACCCTTTTATCTTTTAAAAGTTTTATGGTTATAAACTGGGCCATTTTCATATTACACATGAGCACATGTGCAGAACATGAAAGTACCACAATATTCATTTAATTGACTAGATAGATTTATTGCATGGTTTTTGCAAGTAATCTGTAAAGAATACATTAAAACATTGATGTTGCGGCTGGAGCCCACAATAGCGAGAATTTATACTGGCACACACCTTAAGGCACGCCAATTTGGAGCTAAACACACACACTGTACAACAGCTGGTGTGCTCAGTATGGGACTGATACGAAATCTCTACAAACAAGAGGCTGGACTGTGTTATTAAGCAAATGATCCTTAAACAATACAAACACATATATTAACCATTAGGGGCTCTCAGGGGCTCCTTCACGCTTAATAGGCTTGCTTCATTTAGTGCTTATCATGGTAACATTTCCAGGTTATGTTCACCAGGCCTTGAGATAACAGGCAAGAAGCGTGAGCACTATGTCAACAAGCTCATAGTGCCCTTATCATTACAGCTTAGTGGCACCTTAATGGGGACAGTAAATGATCAGCAGTACTTCAGCATTGCATTGACACACCGAGTCTGTTGTAGAATGAAGAGGTGGTGTGTATGGTTCTACTGTGGTTCTCATGTGGACAATATCCGTTCAATTCCAGCTCACGTCATTCTTTTCTATCCATGATCTATGTCATTATCTATATCCAACATTAATATCATTTCTTCTTCTTCTTCTTCTTCTTCTTCTTTTTTTTTTTAAACAGCATTACCAATTGCTATTGGATTCATTTACATTATTAAGCACAGTCATCTCATTTTCAATGTCTAGTTTAATCCGTGTTCTTTACATTTTATAAGTGCACTTGATGAGTGAAGATCACATGCACATGTTCACCGTCTGGGGTCAGTTTCATGAAAAATAAATGAATGGAACAGCGAGAAGGAGAGCTGGTGACAGCGACTCGTAAATTAGGAGTCCAGACCAGGACAGCGTGACCTGAGAATCTGTCACCGAGAGGGACGGATGGCAAGAGGTGCAGATATATTCTGCTGAAGGCCTTGTTTAGGTTCCCACTGACCTTGTGTTTGTGTTTGGGTCTGACACTTTTATTGATTAGTGCACGGAACTGAGGTTCTTGCTCAGAAGACCCTTATGAACACACCATGGAGTGGAATCCCTCAGAATGAGCGCCATTATATTGAAGTCAACTTTCTGTACTGGTATATGACTGAATCTGTTGTGTGTTATAGCTATTAAAAATCTTTATTCCTGGTCATTTTTTGCTGCTAGGAGACACCGAAGATCTTCCTGAATATCCTACACTGAAAAAAAAATGATTAGTTGAATTTACTCAAATTTGTTAAGGTAAGTGGTTGCAATCAATTTATTTTAGCTACATTTAAATAAACTATTTTATTTGACTAACTTTCAACATGTTTTTTTTTTAATGCATCTAAAATAAATTGATTGCAACCACTTACCTTTAAAAAAAATAGTATAATTTTAATTTTCAGTATAGTTTAAAGGTTATAGTTTGCAAAAAAGAAAAAAGAAAAAAGAAAAAAAAAATCACCATGTATAAACCATGCATTCACTTTTTTATAATTAAAAAAAAAAAAAAGATTGATTGATTGATTATTTATGTAATATGTTTGGAATGTATGAGTCATGACATGACATGATGACAGGTTTCTCATCCATGGTATGCAGAGAGTATGCAGAGAAAAAAATAATAAATAACAGGTGAGCTATTTGTTTACATTTAGCCAACACTATTAATAAAGTTGTCTAAATTCTATGTCGTGAGACTACTTTTCTTGGAGAATGAACTGGTCATATGTTGCAATGCAGAAGAATGACTCACGGCTACTCAGACATGGCAGCTTTGTGACTTATGTTTCAGTCTGTATCAGCACAATACGCAGCCAGTTTACTGTTCTGGAGAACCCTGAACATTCATTTTATCATGACAATGATGAAGAAAGAGGTCTGGGCCCTGACAGACACTGAGCCAAAGGAAACCATGAAATAAGTCTCTAAAGCTGAGCACAATATAGACTAGTGCAGTGGTGCTTCTCACTCAGCACACCCTGATACCACCAGCGTCAATTTAGATTCTGTAATATAATATGTCAGAAATCATATATGTCAATGTAGTCTGTCTTGTAGTGCATGGGTTCACAAATATAGCTTATACTTTTTGTGATATAGTTTAGAGCAATTATTAAATCAAAAGCTGTGATTTTTTTTTTTTTAAGAATAGTCTGATGTGCTGCACATTTCAGAGTGTACAATCCGAGCAGCTCGGTTCACAGTAAATGCAGCACACTCCATCTCTGCATGTGCTGGCAGTTTAATGTAAAAGCTCTGAGTATTTTAAATATTAACTATGACGAATTTAAAATGGATATTAGTAATAAGTCGTGACATATGGAATACTGTTTCCAGGTCCAGGCCTCTGCTAGTTTCAGTTAAGAATAGTATCTCAACAGCCATTTATGAGCACTGTTTGTTCATATTACACATTTAAGCTCAGCTTTTATAAACTCATATTGTATGCTACAGTCTACATACTCTTTTTTTAAAGATGAATCGTGCTCTGGCCATCTGAGATATCATTATGAATAGCCTATAAAGATTACAATCATGCTTTTTTGCTAGTATTGTGAGTGTATATTAGAATTGTTGTTTGCCTGTGAACCTGGAAAGGTCACTTTGTGATTTCACACTTAACAAGAGGATAAACTGTTTAGTGGAATTGAGAACTGATGTCTAACTTCTATACTTACTTAACTGCTTACACATTAAATCTTTACTTGTCACACAATTTCTGAAACCTGACACTCAAACACCAGAACCACACATCGAATCTGCAAAACCATACACTAATTCTCGTCCTTTGACTCAGTTTTCAGTTTCATAAAACATTTTTTGCAAAACACAACACACAATTCTCTATGTAACACACACACATCTAACAGGAATTAATATTATGGCAAAGGTGTTTGCAAATGTTTGCTTTTGAGATGTGTTTGTGATCTTTTGAATGCAGCGCTTCATTTTGCAAGAGATGTAAGGCATTTTGCATTTTGCATGTGTGCAATTCTTGGATTTGTGTGTAAAGTTAAAAAAAAAAAGAGGCAAAGTTTTGAAAATGTGTGTAGCCAGTTGAAAAAAAAACTGTAATAACTGAGGACAGTTTACAGTCTGTATTAAAGTAATATTTTTTTGTCTTAATAATTTAAGTTCTGGGGGGAAAAAAGTACATTTATGTTCTGTAATCAACATAATAAACATTCCTTTAAATAAGAAAGCTATCATCGTGTCACATTTTACAGTGACATATATGTGCTGTCTTATTGATGGGGTGGTGTGTGTGTGTGTGTGTGTGTGTGTGTGTGTGTGAGAGAGAGAGAGATCAAATAGAAGAGGGACAGATGGTTTTGTTTCTTGCGGTCAGGGAACATGGGATCACTGATCAGAACACAGGTCACATGTTCTCTGCACAGGACTCTGGCACATGCCTGACATAATGGAACTAATTAACAGTCTGGCTTTGTTAAAGAAAACCAAGTACTGAATGACAACAACAGTCTGAGTGATAGTAATGCTGTATGAGATTAAATTCAGAAATTGTAACTGACTTGCTATATGCGACTCTAAATCAAACATGGCATATCTACGGTGAGCATGGAGTCCCACAGAGAGTTTAAATAGCTTGAATTACAGATTACAGAGCTTGCAGGAACGAATGGCTCATATATTTCTCAATTTTCTCTTTTGTCTCACTCATCCGTATTTAAAGTAAGATTTACTCCACATAATAATGTAACATTTATATTAATAATGTACAATATCGTGTGTAATATTAATAATTAAGTATGTATTACATACAACAATATTGCAATTTTTCTGTCTGATAAACTCTCCACAACTTATTTTAGAGCCTATTGTATTTTACAACAGTAGTTAGGAAACCAGTGTATTTGAAATCTGTGATGCAATATGGTGTCTGTGCGCCACCTAGTGACAAAAGTGTGAAAACAGTAAACATAACATTTGGTATTACAGTTTACTAGCATTTTGTTGAGGTCTACAAACATACCTTACAAAAGATACAAATTTAATTAGTTATTTCTCTGCTATAATTTAAGACAAAGATTTAAATAATGGACAAAACTGACTGACCATCAGCTGCAAATTATTTGAATATTAGGCATATTAATTTGAAATATTTTACAGCATCTTAAACCATCAAATATCACCATGTTCCCTATGTTCCTATATAGTTTGAGGTGGTTGCATATCATAAAATTTTAAAGTTATTGCATATAGGCCTATATGAGTAACAATTTTCCAGTTATTAAATTTGTTTTAACATTAAAAATCGAGAAAAGCTCAGTTGAAAAGCTCATGTCATATCATAAAGCTGATATCACTGGAAAAGTGAAAGTTTTTTTTTTTTTTTGGTCTGTTGTTATTTATCCATTCTGATGTTGTCAACCTCAACCTTCCAGTCTAACAAATTATACTAATGTAACGTTTTATAAAATGATCCAATTCTTTATTTGATGATCTATTTTAGCTTCTTTATGCTCAGACACGGGGTAGTCAGAATGTCCACAATATCTAACACATTGATAGTGTACATGGTGATGGTGAAAGTAATATACAGTAGGTTTAAGTTGAGGAAGTAATGTTTTAAAACTTCATTAGTAACGGTTTGCATGTTAAAAATAACTAAATGAATGAATGAATAAATAAATAAATAAATTCAGGTTTTGCCCACTCTTTGCCTAGCCAGTAATTATGTTAAGCATGAACTGTTGTTTGTTTGTTTGTTTGTTTGTTTGTTTTAACAACAACTTAAGGTCAAAAACAATAACTACAATTCACTCAATGAAAAGGTATTAACAAGTTTCAACAATGCATTTAATTAAAAACTAAACAAAACTGTCTGTCATGCATTTAAATCTAAAACAAACAAACAAATAAATAAGTAAATAATGCATTGGCGAGACAATAAGCACGATATATGTTTTTAAAACAACATTGATTTGTTTATAAGAGTACAAAGGGACATGGATTTTATAAGACAATATACACACAATCCCATACATTTCAGTCATAAGTCTTTCAAACTGCTGTTGATTTATTCCTGTACTTTTTTGGCTCTTCATTTTGTTAGTTTTGCTTCATAATGCTTAAATGTATTTATCTGAGCTTGACCAAAACACTGCAGTTGAACACAGCTGATACCAGAATTTTTCTACCCTTATCTGATGTGTGTGTGTGTGTGTGTGTGTGTGTGTGTGTGTGTGTGTTTTAAATGGGATCCAGCTCATAAATACCTCCTCTGACACATACTGTAAAGCATGTAGGCCATTACTGAGCAGTGAGCAGGACAGATTTCTGCTTTGAATGTTTGTCACAATCTCCTGAATATCTTTCGACAGAGTCTGATCTTTCACTTACAGCAGACAGAGGAACAGATTGATGGATCTTTCAGTAGAGAGTCCATATGCTTCTTTTATCTTCTCTTTAATGTAAATGTGCTGTGTGGTGCTCCTAATGCTTTCTGAGCTGTTTGGTGTGATGTCAGTAGATCCTGTAAGCATCTCTGATTGGACTCCAGTGAGATGCCCAGCAGGAACCGATCCAGGTGTCCATTCTCACTCTCAAGGGCTTCATTTACTTGATGCTCATTACTGATTCTCTTCCTGAAATATTCCTCCTTCCAAGGCCTATTGAGTCCCTGAATTGAGTCTCAGCCTGTTGATGTATTTGAAGGGAATCTGATTGGCTTTCATATGGTTTGACATCAACACACCTACTGATGAAGTTTCATTAGTGTCATTCTGCTTTCATCCAGACCATTAAAGATGAACAAAACTTTACACTTTGCAGATTTCCTTTCAGATTTGTTGGTGAATGTTGATAAAGCGCTAATTGAAGAGACTTTAATATTCACATATACAATACAAAGATTTGCATTTCAGACTTAAACACTTTTTGGGAAACATCACCAGATCCACTCATTGTTTTAATCATACACTAGATTTAATTATATCACATGGAATTGATTATACTGATATAGATATTTTACCTCTAAGTGATGCTATTACTGACCACAACCTTGTATAGCGCATACTGTGTATTACTATATCGTTCTGTGTTATCGTCTGGGTAGAACTATTTTTCCAACCACT
The DNA here is from genome assembly GCA_036784905.1 of Acrossocheilus fasciatus. Lineage (NCBI taxonomy): Eukaryota > Metazoa > Chordata > Actinopteri > Cypriniformes > Cyprinidae > Acrossocheilus > Acrossocheilus fasciatus. Next base: position 24,818,417 of record CM071955.1, on the reverse strand, counting down.
AAAGATAGACTCACAAATAACCTGATTTGCCTCAACTGCTCTGTGTACCCATAAATGCACATGAACTTGACGAAATGACAAGCAATGTGGGCATTATCTTCTCTAATACATTAGAAGCTATTGTCCCCGTCAAAGTAAAGGTTAGAGAGAAACACACTGCACCCTTGTACAACAGTAATACCCATTCTCTCTTGAGCATAAATGGAGAAAAACTGACTTAGAGGTTTTGAGAAGCGAGTGGAAAAACAGTATGTCCAGCTATAGACAGGTTCTAAAAGCTACCAGGGCCGAGCATATCTGCAAACGCATAGAAAATAACCAAAACAATCCAATGGTTTTATTTAGCACAGTGATTAACAAATACCAGCTGCTTAACTCATTTTTCTCCTTCTGCTTTTCTGTTTCTTCCATGGGGTGGGTATCCCGTGGTAACTGGAGTTTACACAAGCTCCAGTTCAAGACTCAGAAGTCCAGCAGATGCCTGCAAAGACAGTGCTTCATTTGCCCCTCAACTCTGTCCTTCTATGATGTTGACCTGTGTGTAGATCCTGCTCAGGAAGATGTCATTCCATTGGATTTTGATTCCGTCAACTAAGCGTTCATATGCTTGTTCTCCATGTTGGTGTTGATCGTTGACTCTGTGTAGCCCATCACCTACTAGCTGGTCTCCAATCTCCACCAGCAGGGCTGTTTGTGGGTCAACCACCCAGAGGTCAGAGGCCACTGGTCCATTTCTGATGTTTTCAGGATGCACCATGTACACGCTATCCTTCACAGACACACTGCTGGGTCTTGGACTCTCCTGCTGATACTAACAAAAGACAACAAAACAGTATTTTACACATACTTGCACATACAGGTTCTGTCAACACTGCGCTGGCTCTCTGTCAGATTGTCCTTTACACAATCTGACTTTGCTGCAGTTGGAATTGAACTGCTGGTTCGTCTGGTCAGAGGAGAACTGGCCCCCGACTGAGCCTGGTTTCTCTCAAGGTTTTTTTCTCCATTCTGTCATCTGGAGTTTTGGTTCCTTGCCGTTGTCGCCTCTGGCTTGCTTAGTTGGGGATGCTTAATTTCCAACGATATCGTCGACTTGATTGCACAGATACTATTTAAACTGAACTGAGCTGGAGGAGGACATCATTGAATTCAATAATGAAATGGCTTTAACTGAAAATTGAGCGTTTAATCTTGTCATTTTACATTATTGACATTATATTGTATTTTCCTATTTTGATATTGGAAAAGTTCACAGTCTTAATAACAAGCAAAAACTGGTTGGTCTGTTTTCCCTTTTTATAGGGCCTAAACTCCTCCTACCATTTACTACAGGTAAGAGCATCTTCACATAGTCTCGCATAGCATGGGAACTTTGGCCGCTTTGAATGGCCAAGGCCCACCCAAGAAGCCATATGACTGACAGGTAAAGCAACCAATCACGTTCATTTTGTGCCGCATACATTTCAGGGCGTGGAAATGTCACCACAATAATAGACTGATGTGTACAACTCTCGGACATATTTGAAAGATTCTATGCCGCTTACTTTAAATTTTTCAAATACTTTTGAAAATCCAGTGTTTAGTTGATCCTGACAAGCGCTCATCGTCACAGTTGTAAACACAACAGCTTTCTTCTTTCGTGAGGGGATTTGGCGCCACACCATTTTTGTTTCCAGGCAGAACATTAAAGAACACGGCACACACGTCTCCCAGAAATCCTGTATAATCTAACCAATCCGACGATGACTTCGAAACTCCTGAAGTGTTTCCAGCTAAGTGTGCCATATGCATCAGATGTTTAGCCAACATTCCATGGGCGTGACGTCTGAGGCGTGACGTCTGAGGAACTTTGCTGCCGTAACATGGCCGCAGCAGGGGTAGTGATATTACGCAGCACCTGAAAGTAGTCCCCGGTAGCTGGGGACTACTTTCAGGCGCTGCGTAATATCACTGCGCCTGCTGCGGCCATGTTACAGCAGCAAAGTTCCTTGATTATTACGCCGGAATGAGAGTAGTTCCTAATCATATCAGCCTAGAAAATCGCAACTTTTCATTTTCCGCCGATCTTAGTACACAATATAACTACAGAAGAGTCAAGTTTTAAATAGGAAAACTATCGAAACTCTTTGATCGTTTTTGAACGTGATGCTACTGGTCTAATAGGATTCAATGATCTATGCTAAGCTATGCTAAAAGTGCAATCGCCAGATCCGGAGATCAGCTGAATGGATTCAAAAACGGTAAAACTCAACTTATTAACTCTGTGGGAGTTGGAGAATGAGCCTATTTCCAAAAAAAGTGGAGTGTTCCTTTAATACTAATATGTAGTTGTCGACTTCCAGCTACTCTGCAAAGTTGTGACACGGTTAGATGACTTCCTAAGATGCTTAGTTTGGCCGACCAACTTTCATCTTCCATTAGAAGACTGACTCACAATACAAACAAAACACACACAAAACATTAATCACTTAAATGTATGAGGTGTCCGGAATATAAACTGCAAGGGAATATGTGAATAGAATGATGTCTGTGGATGGCCAAAATCACACGTGTAGCTGTTTCTCCTGACAGGAAATAGCAGAGGGGAAATGATTGCGCATGAGGTAAGCATATGTAAGTGTTTATGTTTCCAGTACTGCCACGCTCAGTGGTGACGACTGCTTCGTCGCATTGGGGATATGACTTGGATAGATACATTATGGAGAGGGTGGTTTACTGGAATGTCAGGTTTAAAAAAAAAAAAAAAAAAAAAGACACTGGGGTGGGTGACAGGTCTACATGAGGAGCTAGTATTCTGAATTTCTGTTCAGATAAAAATTTTTAAACAGTGCTGAGATGGGCAGATGAATGGCAAATCGTTGAGCAAATTGAGCCAAAGATGGAGGGAAATCGTTGAGCAAATGGGCATCCCTTATCGTTAGATAAGGGATGCTGGTGAGGATCCGAGCATAGGGCTTCAGATAACATGTCAAAAGTTTTGGGCTGCTTTTACATCTGAATATATGGTGGCACCCAAGGAAGACTCTATTCTAAATGCCGAAGTCCAGAGTGGGGTACTGGTTCCACTGCATCCTTGTGTCTATTTGGGAAGACTAAACAGAATTAGATATTAGCTAACAATTTCATAAAGGCAATAACAAAACCGTGAATATTACTTTAACAAAACAGTCTTGAATGTAGAATTTTAGAGTTGCAGATTATTTTAATTAAGTTATGATAATATCAACCAGAGGCAATAAAATACAGTATCTGTATAACTTATTAAACAGAAGACAGTCTAACAAGTCTAACAGTTCCTGACAAAGCAGCAGGATAAAACTGAGATCATCTCACTCAATGAGAACATCTACAATAGCTTTTATAAGGTCACACCAAATGAAGGTCGTTTCTACAACCTATGACTCACCTTTAGTGTTGGCTGCTGGTAATAAAGGTAAAAGTCAGGATGTAAGTGCAGCAAAACTTTAAAACAAAAACTCGAAATAACAAGATGCTTCAGATACTGGTATAAAGAAGACCAGACAAAGAACTGAGGAAACTACAGGCCTTGTAGGCGGAGCCACAGGCTCTCAAGACTGAGGTGAAGATGGGGGCTTGGCAAGCTGGTGCTACAGAGGACCAAGGTAGAGCCAGAAAGATGGAGGGATGAGGCAAAGCCAGAGTGGAAGACCAAGGTGGAAGCAGGGCATTGACTGACCAAGTTGGAACTGCAGGAATGAGGGAGACCAGTGAAGTCTGACAGACCCTGATGGAGCTGAGGGAGCGTGGAACCAAGGAGGAGCTGAAGTGTCAGAAGGCCAAGATGGAGTCCAGGGCTTGGAGCACCGAGGTGAAGCCACACGCACACCCACTGGAACACAGTTTTGCCAGCTCATACACCCGGTCAGACTCTCCGGGAAGCTCTGGTTCCAGGGCAATGGTTGGCTCATTCCTCTTCTCTGGCTAATTCATCATGACAGGCTCAGTCTCTGTTTGCAGTGGGCTCTGTCTTTGCATTCACTGGGGTGGTGGTAGCTGGCTGGCACTCTGAATTTCTCATTTTTGCAAAGGGGAACCATTGTTAAGTGGTTCCCACACCATGTTCTCCATGTCCCTAGATGCTTGTTTAAAGGCAAACACATTCTCATCTTCCCTTTAAGGAATGTCTGGAAAACCAAGGTTCGTCTTTCTGTCAGTGTTGGTTGCTGGTATTGAAGATAAAAGTCAGGATCTAAGTGAAATATTTGAATATAGTAAAAACTCAAAATAACAAGATACTCAAGATATTGGTACTTGCAAAACATGAACAAAACAACACAAAAATATCCAAAGACAACAACGAACTGAGGAAAACAATGGACTTAAATACATAGACCAAAGTAATCAAAGCGATGACTACCAGGTGTGCCAATCAATAAAACAATTAACTGCCACAGAAACAAACTGAAAACTAGGTCAAAGAACCAAAACATGACAAAACCCACACAGAAACACAGACTATCCATAACACTCACAAACAATAACAGATGATAACTGATTTTGCACAGATATTCAACTGCTGTGTTTGTCAATCAGAACCAGGACCAAAGTCATTATACAACAAAAACAAATGATGATCAAGACACACAATGATCAAGAATAATGTCAATTGGGATGACACACATTGGGACAGATCTTCTGGAATCACAAAGGGAAAGGAAATCCCTCTCCAATGGTGCTCTAGTAAATCCCGCAAAAGAAAATCATTCCTAGCTTCAGAAAAGCTCAGCTTCCTCCAATAATCACTCATCATGATTATTTCATCATGAAGCTTTACTCTCACTTGGGATGTACACTCATTTAATTACAATATCCTAGTTGTCAGCAATTTGTACAATTCTCCATCAAAATAGAGAAATGCCAATGTGTATTGCCATACACCTTGGCTTTGGGCGTTCACACATTCTTTGATTTGCAGTAAGGTATTGTAAAGTTTTTAAATGCATACCTTCTGAAAACAGGTTTGATTGGGTATAGAGTAGCATGTAGATGAGCTAAAACAAAATATGCACATACACACTGGATCCCATGAAACCAAAATAAAAGTTGCATGTAAGAAAGACTGCTTAAAAAAAAGTTGTTTCTCAAAGCAGGTTTTTCAATCTTACACAGACAGTAAGGCATTATAAGCCCTTAATCTAGTATGCAGGGGTTCAGTGAATGTGGTGTTGAATATGTGTGAGAGTGTGAGTGCCAGAGACACTGTAGAAGGACTCTGTGCTGGCTGGCCAGATAGACTCCTTCTCTATTAGATTGTGGTAAATGGGCAGGTATGTTATTGCTCACATCATTTTGCCAGACAGTAAATCCATTAGCAGAGCAGAACAGGCTCCAGGGCTTTTCAATGTATCCACACCAACAGTCACTCCTTTCTTTTCTGCTGATTCCTTTATACGTCACTGCTACATGACCCCAGCTGCTCCATTCAACCTTCCAGTAACATCGTCCAGTCAGACTCTCTTGACACAGAACCTGCAGATATGTGTAAAATATCTCAGAATGATGAAGATACGGCTGCTGCTCTTCCACATATGCAATCTTTCTGTTCCCTTCAGACAGGATGAGATGAGCATTTGTTGTGTTTGGATCTAGTGTAAGAACACAGGCATCTGAACACAAGAAGAGAGAGGAATACATGAAGGAAAGTTCTACAGTGTATGTACGTGTGTACCTGGTATTCCCTACATCATGTCCCCACAAGGATAGTAATACCAGCAAATTTTTACCTTGTGGGGATATTTTTTGGTCCCCATGAGGAAAACAGCTTAAAAATCATACAGAATGAAATATGTAGGGTAGGGTTAGGGAATAAAAAAAATAAAGTTTGTACAGTATAAAAACCTTTGAGGTTAGGATTACGTTTATGGGGACTAAACATGGAAACCCAACGTACGTGTGTGTGTGTGTGTGTGTGTGTACAGGTTTGACGATTTGTGATTGATGGTTCTTATCGAGCAGCATGTTTGCATTCATTATGACGTTAAACAAATGCTTGTCCCTGGAATCTTGTCATGTTGCATCTGGTTATCTCACGCTGATAAAGAATGTTATAAAAGCAACAATGGTAACAGAAACTTTTGAGACACTCGACAACTTCAATCATTTCTAAAGTTTAACTGATACAAGCATTTTTAATATACTACCATTCTGTTTATCGCATTTCATTTATACTTTAGATCAGGACTGGGTAACTCTGACCCTCAAGGTTTACTGTCCTACAGAGTTTATCTCCAACCCTGGTTAAAGTCCTCTTTCTAGCTTTCTAGTACTCCTGAAGAACTTAATTAGCTTGTTCAGGTGTATTTGATTACGCTTGTAGCTGAACTCAAGAGTTGGCTAGCCTTGATCTAAAGTACAGATTAAATATAATGAACAGAATGTTTTGGATCTTTGCCTAACATATACTTGATTATATACACAATCACTCAGTTTTTGTTAAGCTGATATGATATGTTAATTTGTTTTATGCACATCTTCTACCCCTCGTCTGATGTGTTGTATTTCTTAAGATCCAGCTCATCCACCACACCTTCTGATGCATGTAGGTGATTGTTGAGCAGTGAGCAGGAAATGGTTTCTTCTCTGAGTGTTTGCCTGATTTCACAAATTCCTGAATCTATCTCGATAGATCTTTCATTTCCAGCAGACAAAGGAACAGATTGATGGATCTTTCAGTGCCACATTCATCTTCTCTTTAATGTACTGTGTGGTTCTCCTGATGCTCTCTGAACTAATCACTGTGTGAATCCAGAGAGATGCCCAGCAGGAACCACATGAGCAGATCCAGGTGTTTGTTCTCACTCTCAATGGCTTGAAGTTGAGAGTGAGAACAAACTTGAATCTATGCAGATTATGCACTACATCTATAAAGTTCAAGGTATCAGCATTTGTTATTTCATAATAGCAAAAAGGCAGTGAGGAACTTGTATAGGTGAAGCTATAGACTTTCCTCTGATGAATTAGATTCCTCCTAAAACATCTCAATGCAAATCCCAGAATACATGCCACACTCTCTCAGGTCCTCCTCATATTGCCACTTCAATAAGTCTCACAATCACTTCCCTGCTGGACTGCAGGAGTTTCTTAGCCTGGTAATACCAAACTCTGCTACTTCGCTTTGCTTCGTAGACAGAGTCTGGAAGGGCATAACTGACAAGCGTTTACTTTCTCGTGGGCGGGCGCTGCTCTGAAGTTTCAAATTATTGATGTACCCGTAAGCCAATCACATAACGTTTGGTTATGACATATGTTATGTGCTGGCTCAGCCGCCTCGAACTTCCGCTTTAAACATAGGTATGCGGCGAAAAACAAAACCATCCAGCGAGTGAAGATGGCTGTGAACGACTTTTGCAGATTATGTGAAGTAAATCTATGCATCCACAATTATCGCCTTGCTGGACTTTGGCCTCCCCAGTTTCTCGCTGACAATCGGTAACAGTTGATAAATTAAACTTTTCCCAAAACCTGTCGGGAGTAGGGCCACAACATCACCTCCATTCAAAATGTGAAACAAACACTCTTCTTGTTCGGGCTTCAGTTGGCAAATGCCAGGAATATTCTCCACAACAGAGCGAATAGCATCCCGTGTCTCCATGTCCGCTGTTGTTTTAGATTTCCCTCACCTAAACTACAATCTTAAATTCTCAGCCCGCCCTCTGTTCATTGGTTGCCCCGGCTGCTGCGGAGCCGGACATAAACTGGGAGCTGGTTTGCTATATTAGACTGAGTACAGAAGCAAAATCAAATTGTGCGGAAATACGAAGTCTGACGTAGTCAGGCTAGGAGTTTCTCTGGATTTCTCTCTTTGTGCTTCTGATTCTTCATGCTAATCTAAATCAGCAGGGAATGGATCTACATTTCAGTCAGATTTTCAAGGGATTTCTGAACTGATGTCTTCTTTCAGGAGCTTTTGAAGCATAGCAGAAGACTGGTATTTGACACATGGTGTGGATGATTTTTGTTCTTTTGATGCACTGATTCTCTTCCTAAAATATTCCTCTTTCTGAGGCTCACTGAATCCCTGAATTTCTGTCAGACAATTCATGCATTTGGAGGGGATCTGATTGGCTGCTAGTCTGGATGTGATCTTGATGAGAGCAGAGAGAAGCAGCTTCCCTTTAATGAGGTTTGGCATCAACACATCCACTGAAGAAGTCTCATCACATCAGAAACTTTCTGAGCATCTGAAAACATCAGTGTCATTCTGCTTCCATCCAGACCATCAAAGATAAACACTGAGTCTAGATCTTGAAGTTCAGGATGAAGGTCCAGCAGAAGTCTGTGAAGACTGTACTGATGATCTCAAATCAAGTTCCTGGAAGCACAAACATGAAATTACATCCTGATTGGATTTTCCCTCTGCCCATTCCAGAGGTTCCAGCAATGCCTTTAGTAAGCAGCCTTGATTTGGTCTTTCCCTTCACATCCTTGTTCAGGTGAAGCTTTAAAGATGCAATTGCAGTAGATTGGAGCAGGGAGTGTTGTTCTAGCTATTTTCTCCGTTTTAAATATACCAAAAAAAAAAAAAACTAAAAAAACTAATGTTCTTCATTCTCTCTATGATGCAGAACTGTGTGTCGATCCTCTTCAGGAGGGTTTCATTCTCTTTGAGTTTGGTTCCTTCAAATAAGCTGTCATACTTGTTCTTCATGCTTTGTAACAATATACAATAAAATATATTAATCAGCACAACAGTTTTCAACATTGACAATAAATCAGCACATTAGAATGATTTTTGAAAGATCATGTTACACTGAAGACTAGAATAATGCATCTCTAAAAAGCATCACATCCAAAATAATGCCGTTGACGCATGACATATTCTGACCACAACATGTCGCCTTTCAGACACCTTGTACTAAAAAGCACTAAATATAAATAGAATTTTTCAGATGAATATTTCAAAATAATTTACAGTAGGTTACCCCATAAGCAGCCATTATCTTCAGATGTCAGCAAGGAATGTTATTTTATTCACATTTGTATTATACCTAAAAGAATTTTGTATAAAAAGGTTTATTTCATTCATGTGAAGATAGCAATGTTATTGATAAAGGACTCATATTTTGGCTAAAAGCAATGATTTAAAGTTAAACATGTCTTGATAGATTTGATGATTGCAAACAGCTTTTTGCAAGACGTTAACTAATGGACTGGAGTCGTGTGGATTACTGTGATGTTTTTATAAACTGTTTGAATTTCTATTCTGAAAATTTCTCAATTTCTCCAAATCTGTTATTTTTATTTATTTATTTTGAAGAAAGAAGACCACCTCACAGTTCATTGCCACAATTTAACCAGTTCTAGTTAATTTTTATTTCCATTGTGTTTGTATACAAACCCACATCTCTGTCTAGTAAAACTAATCTGTGTGACCTTTTAGACTTACCTATAATCACCTATAATTAGTATTTCCCTTGGGTAAAATGACCAGGGGGTGTAGTCGGTTCTGTTTTAAACATAAAACATCCAAATGTGCTGGTTGGTAATGACTCATGAACCATCTCTGAGATAATGAAGAAAAAATCTTAAAAATACACTTTTGATTTACAAACTCTCACTCTGCTGCTGCTCTTGCAAAGATTTGCTTGCCTTTTGTAATTAATTTATATATTGCAGCCACTAAAAACTTATAATGTCACAGTCATTATTTCTTCTTCTTTTTGCCCTTTTTGCCACCTTTAGACTTGGATTTGTCTTTCTTAGGAGAACCTAGTCCTTTACGTACAAGAGTCCCTCGCCACCAGGCCTGGATCTGAAAAGAGATACATGAAATAAAAGAGAAACAAGTACATCAAGGATTAGTTATAGTTGTTTTTTTTCTCCCCCATATTGAAAATGTATTGATTATTCTGTTTAGTTAGGGTCCAAGCACCAAAAGTGTGTAGGCAACTATATATATTTTTAAATACTTTATTCCTTTTATTTTTCTGATTTAGGTACAAAAGTTTTTTTTATTTTTTTATTATTGTTATTATTATTATTATTATTATTATTATTATTAAATATGTAAGTATTGTGGTGTCATGAATTTACAATAACAAAAAAAAAAAGAAGAAAAAAAAGAAAACAATTCGATATAGGATTTTCAGAAAGACTGAAACTAAAAGACAATGCTGTGCCGACTATATTGGATCCAATAGTAATGTCACAACACACAAGTGTAAGTAACTGTTTTCATTACATAATCACTATTGGTTTGTCTGTTATTACAGATCGTTTGGGATAAATGTGTTTTTAACCTAAATCACAGCAGTGTCCATCTAAGAAGGATGTAGGCTGTCAAACATACACAACTGTTAGCCAATCATAGCAGTGGGATTACTTTTGAGTCTGCAATCCACCATGTCTATTCAAACATAGTGTTCCAATGAGGGGGGTCAAAAGAGGACAGTAAATATCCTATTACATCTAAATTACAAGGGTTTTTTTAATGTAAAAATCTTGATAACATTATAAGTGGACCTCAGAGAACAGTATAAAAAAAATAATAATAAAAGGCAGTTAATGACCCCTTGAATCTAGTTTTTTTTTCTCTCTCTCCAGCTGATGAACAATAAAAACAATTACAGGCAAACTAAATTGCTGCAATTACGGAAACAGAACATAACTGAAGGGTACACTGACAATAAACATGATTATCATTACAGTTATTGGTATAGTTTTTGTTTTTGATGTAAACAGGGCTAACTGAAAGCATTTATTATGCCTATTTATTCCCAGATGTGTGAAATACATTTTTCAATGCTGTTAAAATAAAATATTTAATAATATAAAATAATGTTTTTTTTTTTGTAATACTTCAATCATACACACACACACACACAAATATAAAAACACAGATTCTTTGATTTTTATTCAACTGTGTTTGTTCATACATGTCAGAACCCATAATTCCTATTTACTACCTCAATTCAAAATATAGCGCGCAAGAAGCAATTAAGGGGCCAAGCACAAATTTAAGAAGGGAAGATAAGTCATGCCAGCATGACTGGGAACATTAGACCCCCTGCCTCAATGCGCAATTAAGGACAAAATGGCTGAAAAATCAAATACAGTCACTAGTAATGTGATTGAAAGATCTATAACTGTTGACTGATAGGTGTTGCTGTGACCAAACTGATATAGTGTGGTCAGAGAAAGGTGACAACGACAAATACAAAGTTTGGTGTAAATATGGCAAAGCATTGCAGAGGTACAGCCTCGAGTCAATGTGGCATCAGGCTATCAACTTCATTGGTGTGGTATACTAAAACAGTTTTGTTTATCTATAGGAAATACCTAATTTTTTCTGGCATGGTCTGAAGATGATTTGAGTCAAATTTGGTAAAAATTGGACCAACGGTCTAGGAGGTTTTAAACATAAATTAAAATGGTCGACAGGAAGTTCAGATTATTATGGTATAATTGGTATCAATGTTCTCGGCATAATCCAAGCAATCTAACAAGGCCAGTCACATGACAAGAGGCAAAACTGTTTATAAGCTATCAGCATTTTTTTGACATTTCATTTTCATTGGTTAATGGCTTCATATTAATGGTTTATCACTTTTGATCAATAAGTGGCGCTGTTACCAAATTGATGTGGTGCGGTCAGTGTGAGGTGACAATAGCTATGTTTCCATCCAAAGATTTGAATTAAACTTATGCGCAAAACTGTAATATTGCATAAAACATTTGCGAATAAAGCACCGTTTCCATCCAATGAGTCAAAGAGAGCAAAATGGTCACTTCCTGGTAAACTGGCACTAAATATCACTAAGAAAACTAGGAGAAGCCACTGAATATAATGATTTGCATATATGATAAATTACTGTATTTGCACCTCAGAGCGAGCAAATGAAACACAATAAATGCGGTCATTGCTTTCGGAGGTGGATGCTGCTGTTTGGGAACACAGTCGTGTAAGACAATTATACAGAAATACTTTGACGACAGACTTTGCTCAGGCATTTCAGAACGACCATAACAACATATAGATGCTGTGAATGAGATCGGTCCGCTGGTTAGTCAAGTTATCCCGTCTCATAGCACAAAGTCACATGACTTTTTTGATGCGCATGGAGGAATTTATTCGGTAAATGTGTTTCCACGTACTTTTTGCGCATTTTTTCTTATCGGATAAAAAGTTTATCCTACTCAAATGTGCGCATAAGTTTTTCCTTCCAGCTTTTTTTTTTTTAATGCAATTTACCAAAATGTGCATAAAACTAGGTGGATGGAAACATAGCTAATCGCACACATAACATTTTGTGTCAATATGGCAAAGCTTTGCAGATGCAGTTTGGCACCATTATAGCAAATTCACTGATTCGTTAAAAGATAACCCTTTTTTATATCAACACAAAATCCACAACTTTTTGTTGGCATAGTCTGAAGATGATCTAAATCGTTCGAAATGTAGGCTTTTAACAAATAAAATGGTGGACAGGAAGTTCGGCCGACTATGGCAAAAATGGTATCTATGTTCTTGGAATATCCCGTAGAATATAGATAAAAGTTTCATTACAATAGGCTAATATAATCAAAAGTTATCAGCATTTTTGGAAATTTCATCATTAATGGTTTATGGCTTCATATGAATGGTTTATCGATTTTGACCAATAGGTGGTGTTGTTAACAAATTGATGTGACGTGGTCAGTGTAGGGTGGCAATGGCACAAAGTTTGGGGTCAATATGTCAAAACTTTGCAGAGATACACCCGCAGACGCCCATTTTCCACAAGTTGATATGATTCTTTAGGGTCGTAATGAAAATTCTATAACATACTTTGGTTAAAATTTCTCAATGGTTGTGTAAAACAACACCCTTTTAACCAGTCAAAAATAGCTCTGTTCACAGCAAGCTGTTATGGTGCATTGCCCTTTAAATGCTAATGAGCTCTGCTCACCCCGCCCCTCTCTTCTGTGGGGTGACGCGCAGTTCTCTGAGAGACTGTAGCCGCATTCATCGTGAAACTTGCTAACTAGCACGTTATTAGGAAAGACGATTTGCAAAATTCATTAAAAAAATTATGCTCACTTCTTCTGGAGGTGAGGCTGGATCACAAATTATTTGAAAAAAACAGTGTCAATCAACAATCATGGGAGTGGCCTGGGTCTGTGTGACGTCACACAGCCAAGAATCTCACAACGGCTTGATTTTAGAAAGGGGTCATGATTTATCAATAAAATCAATTTATCAATCGGCAAAATTGGTATCTATGTTCTTGGAATTTCATTACAGTAGGCTAATATACTCAAAAGATATTAGCATTTTTGGAAATTTCATTATAACATCTGACCACAAGGTCAGATATAGCATTACAACTTCAAACAGATGACGAACCCTCCACGTCAACAGGGATCTCCACACAGAGAGGTTTATTTGCTAAAACCAAAGGCCTGTGTGCATCAAAACAGAAGTATGATGAACAGTACATAAAATATGCATCACAATTAATAACTAACCACATCCACAGAGTGTTGTGAGTTCAGAGGTGCTTGCGAAAGACAGTTTGAAACCTGTGAAACTGATACGTCGCTTACAAACCAAACATCCAGGTTTAAAAGATAAACTGTTTGACTTTTTTGCCATAAAGAATCAGCATTAACAAGTTAAAAACAAACTATGATCAGCCAAACCACTCTGCCAGTAAAAGAGCCAACTGCTTCATATGAGGTGAGGCATTTAGTTGCCAAGGCCAAAAAAACTCATACAATTGCAGAGAGCCTCATTCGTCCAGCAGCAATGGTCATCTGTAGAACTAGTTTGAAGTTAAGTATGCAAGTGACATTGAACAAATTCCACTATCAGACAAACACCGTAAGCTGGCGTATCACTGAAATTGCAACTGACATCAAAAGTCAAATGCTAATTGAGAGAATAAGGAATGGAATTTTTTCATTGAAGTTAGATGAGTTGACAGACATCTCAAACTCCTCCCAACTAATTGTATTTGTCAGCTACCGTCATGAGAGAAAATTGCTTGAGAATCTTCTGTTTTGCTCAGCATTGGAAAAAACATGCACAGGAAGAGATTTATTTATTTTTTTATAAACTCAATGGTAAACTGAATGAACGTGGGTCTTTGTTGGGACATCTGTGTCGGTGTGTGCACAGATGGAGCGGGATCAATGTTAGGGAAAAATAAAGGACTCGCTGCTTTGGTTCGTGAAGTAGCTCCGTACGTTCGTTTCCCCCACTGTATGATTCACAGAGAAGCCCTTGCATGCAGCAAAAACTCTTCCTGCAGGGTTGAATGCAGTGCTTAAAACAGCAACACAAATTGTAAATTTCATAAAGACTTGACCCACAAAATCAAGACTGTTTGGCCTGTTGTGCAAAAAAATGGAGTCAGAATATGAATCATTACTTTTGCACACGGAGGTAAGATGGCTCTCCAGAGGGAAAGTACTGCAGCGGCTATTTTCACTGCATGATGAACTGAGGATTTTTCTGCATGATTATGAATCTTCCTTTGCAAATTATTTTACTGACCCGAAGTGGCTCACAGATCTTGCATACTTGTTTGACATTTTTGATAGACTTAAAGTGGTCATGAACTGAGAAACCAAAATCTTTTGACATATAAGAGGTCACTGTACTGAAAAACATCCTGAAAGTTTCAGAACTCAAAACTTTGCATTGTTTGTGTTGCCTTCCTTCTGATCCTAACGTTAGGAAAGTGTGGAACTTTATTTTCAATAAAGTTTTTAATAAAATTTTTAAGTTGCATATCACGTCAGTAAGAACTTGGTCCTTTGTTCACTTCATCTTACCACAGATTTGTTTACAAACAAGGCACAATTCGATGTGGTGGTTTTTTTCAAAAAGACTGAAACTAAAAGACGATGCTGTGCCAACTATACTGGATTCGACAGACATGTCGCAACACACACGTGTGAGAGTAACTGTTTTCATTATGTGATCACTATTGCTTTGTCTGTTAAACAGAACGTTTTTGATATGCACTGAGTATTTATGCGTTTTTAACCTAAATCACAGCAGCGTCCACATCTGTGAAGGATATAGATTGTCGAACATACACAAGCCAATCATAGCAGTCTACAATCCATCATGCCTATTCAGAGCATTCTGGGTTAAAAACAGGACAGAAAATAGCCTATTATGCATGTCCTAAAAGCTTGAAAACCTCTTGTCTAGAACGAGTTTCAGAACTTTTTCGCAAGCGGTTCTATGGGCCGCCATAGACTCAAGAGTGGAAAAAGAAGAAGCAGAAGAAACAGAAGAAGAATATTAATATGAATGCACCATTCGGTGCTTGGCCCCTAATTAAACTCAACTTCAGGGACTGAATTGAAATTCTCAATTAAATTCCGAATGGTGCACATGCAAGTTGAACAAAACCACAAAACAATTTAATGAAGCTGCTGAAAAAGGCTGCCTTTTTTATGCATACAAGGTTCAGTTCCATAAAGCCCTGACATATCGATTTGAATCATATACTGCTCAAAAGTAATTACATAATAAAATGATACACCTTCTCACAGTAATTTTCCTTTGACCTACTTTTCCTAAAATCTATGAAGCTACATTTTACCTTAGTTGCTGCATCTCTCTCCTTCTGCTCCTTCTCCAGCTGTGCATGCAAACGTTCCTTCTCCGTCCTGTCCTCAATGATAACTTCTTGCATGTCTCTGCACTAAGGTGCAAAAAGGTATTTTACAATTTGCCAGTGCTAATCAATACTTTATTAAAAAGTATTCTGAAAGGAGTTAATATCAGGAGACAGTAAACATGTAGCACTGATGTGTTTTATATTAAACCTTCTTGGACAGCTCCTGAATTCGTGCCTGGCTGACGTTTCTTTTATTCTGTAGAGCAGTGATCTCTTGCTCCTTCTTTTCCAAGTCTTTTTCATACCGCTGGATCCAAAACTGTAACTTCTCCTGTAAGTTCTTTTAGGCACAAAAAGTTCAGCGACAGCAATGAATTTCAAAAGATTTACATTGCAATAGGCTTATTTCAATGTATTAAGGGAACAGTATGCGCTTAATGTTTCTCAAACTTTTTTTTTTTTTTTTTGATACTAGGAATTTTAACAAGCCTAACCAACAAGAATTGGCAAAGTCATTAGTAAAGTTTTGCTGAGACTGCAGAATTCCAGAGAGCATTCCGAAAAGCATTGTTAGCCAAACTGTGGTTGCAAGTTCTGTTGTTTCTAACATAGTTCAATGATTTGCCTTTTCCTGAAACCGCAACTGTATTCGAAATCACTGTCTGGTAACATTTGGTTCCAAACTTACTTTTACCAGATCAATGTTTTAGTATGATGTGGACTTCATGCTCTTGGGCAAAATAAGCACACTAACATGCAGTACATTCTATATACGTCATTCAATTTAAATCTACCATGAATTAATCATTAAATAAAGTTAAGCAAACAAAAATAGTAAAGTATTCCTCAGATGCACTGTTCATTACAGCAGCATTTTGGAGAAATTACATGATAGAGAAAGCTTCTGGCTGAAGGATCTGCGTGTATATAAAAATATAGTGTATGCCAATTGCTCACATGTTAAAATTAACATCTTTCTGCTGTTTGTGGAAATGAACTATAATAATTTAGCATTCATTGCGGTCTTGAATCTGTTCATTGGCTAATTGGCAGAAGGTATTAACGTCATTAATAGCAGTTCAATATTGTTGAACCAACATGGTTCAAACAAGATATGCGATCATGTTACTGCGGTTTCAGGAAACAGTCATGACTAGCTACTTATTTTCTAAGTGGCGAGTTTTGTTGTTGTTTGGAATATCTTTCCTGGTAAACTAGAGCAGTAAGGGAAATGAAGTGTTATTTGTCATAATCATTAAAATGAGGAATAAATTATTTAAATACACTATATATTAGAAACACATTTATATAGGTGCATTCCAAACACTTCTTACTAGTTTATGAAAAAGCCCATAGGTTGTCATATAGTGTTTATAGGCATTATTATGCCAGGCTCTGTAACAGGGGTATCCAATCCTGCTCCTGGTGAGCCCATATCCAGCAGATTTTTAGCTCCAACCCTGCCACAACACACTTTCCTGAAAGTTTGTTGTGTAGGTGTTTTTTGATCTGAAGGATGCATATCTTGGCTGCAACTTCATAAATTGTTGTTGAAGGCTGTCTGAATTTGAAGGATCATTGGAAAGCAGCATTCATTTTGCATTCTTCTTTCAGCATATTTAGAAGCCTCAGAGGTATTGGATTAAGCAGGATGCAACCTCAACAGAATGCAACCTTCCAACTGAGAAGCACCCAGTAATCATGAAGACCGTTATTAGCTCGTTCAGAGTTGGAGCTGAACTCTGCAGAACAGTGGTCCTCCGAAGCAGGATTGGACGCCCATACTCAACACCAACTAGGGTACCTTCAGTTCTCTCAAGTACACAACCCTGTCAGCACAAATCTAGTTTGTTTTACAAAGCTTTATGAATTACACTTCATAAAATAAAGTTGTACTTCACTCACTGCATGCTGTCTTTTTAGGAAGGTCTCCAACTCCATGTGAACATTCTTTTCCTCTTCAGTTCTCTCTTGCAGCATCTGAGTGTGCATATTAAAGTGTGTATGTATGTGGGTATGTTAGAATTATTGTAATTACTATAATTATGACTTATTAAACTTATTATTTGGAAATTCATGAAATTACTGACATCCGTCACTTGATCATATTGTTGTAAAAAAAAAAATGGCAGTGTCTTCAACATTTAAAAGTACCTAGGAATCGACATCTACACAATATACCATTATTCCTTGATGGGCTTTTTTGTTCTTCAATATTTCTTCAATAAGAGCATCAAGAGGTGTGGCTCAAATGCTTTAATAACTGAGCTATATTCAATCACGCATTAAAACATTCTAGGTTGACACAAGGGCATTGCTATAGTGTTCTAGGTAGTTTCAAGGGCACAAAAATAATGCAGCTAAATAGACACACACCCCAAATTCATCCTCCAGTTCCTTCTCTTTGTGACCGTTGAGTTTCAGTCCCTGGCAGACCAGCTGTTCAGCACAGCTATTCACGAATTTCCCTTGTCGGTTTGACCGCACCCTTATGTCCTGTACCTGGTCTCTCAGGTAGGCCACCAACTCTTCAAGCCTCTGAGAAGAAAACAGTCTTTTCAGCCAGACTGCAAGCCACATGCATATTTGTCTAAAATTTTTGACCAAAGTTAGTAGGTGAAGACGATGCAGTACTTTTACAGTCATATTGTTCAAACATCTCTATATTATGCACAGTAAAATCATGACTGTGGGAATATTACGTAAATGGTGTTCAAGTCAAATTAAATATTAATTAATAAAAAGTCTGTATGTAAAAAAACAGGTGATTACCTCACACTCCTCTGTTTTTTGCTTGTGAATGTCAAGTAACTCTTTCTGCAGTGCTTTAATCCTGAGTCGACCCTCTTCCTCCCTACAGTTTATGTACAATGTGTATGTATGTTCACTGTTTTAGGTTATAAATTAAAATGATATGATATGTTGGGGTGAATGATTGGTCACTTCATGTTAAGACCTGTTTATTATGTCCAGAAGCTGGGCTTTCTTCTTCCGCTGCTCTTCTACTGCAAAAAAGAGACTCTGAAAAGAGTTCTTCTCCTGCAGGTCAACCATTAGCCCATGTATCACATCTGACACAAACTGCCTATATTGGATCACAGATTATACTGAAATGGTTTATGAAACATTATGAAATATTGAAATCAATACATATAAATACAATAAAATGTGAGCTCAAACTCAAAATGTATGCAAAATGACATTAAATGAAAAACAATAGGCAAACCTGTTAATTGCATATAGTGTAGCAACACTATACTAAAGAAATGTGTACTCACCTGTCTTTCTGTACTTTGGCCAGGTTGTCAGGAGCAAATATCCTCTCCTGAATACTAAGTTGCTTTTTGGATTGATATAATTCTCCTGTGAAATCAGAAAAACTGCTCCCAGCCATCAGTCGATCTGTATTCAGATGCAGTTCGGTCCTTTGCTGCTAAATAAAGAGAGTGATATAGAATGTAGTAAAAAAGAGAAAAACAGAATTGGGAGGTAAAACACAAGGATGGCATGTTTAATATGAGACTATTACTATTGTTTGGTGATTAAAGAGCTGGACTGGCAATAACGGTTGTATTTTCAAACCCAACAAGGAACTATCAATATTCTGTCCTTGATCAAGACACTTGACCTCAAGTTACAGCAAGAGGACTGTCTAATATGTGCTATAAATTGAGTCAGTCTCATGAAACCTGTCAAGAACATGTCCAGTCAAAATTATATGAAAGAAATTATTCTCATGACAACTAAATGCATCTTTCCATAAATGCTCGTATTCATCCTGCATTGATTGTTGTAATTTTGAAAAGGGACAATTAAATTGAATTTTCATTTTCTTAATGAGGTAAATTGTGACATGGACAAGTTTTTGTAAAATATATCCAATTATTTAAGGTTCATCAGTTATACAACTATTTTAACTTTTAAAGTTCAACAATGAACAGGGGTATCACTAGGCCCTTTTTGGGGGGGCTTACCCCATCCACCGTAAGGTTTTCAACAGTCATCAGACAACATTGTTTTCGTCCAGGAAAAATGGACTTTAGAAAAGTGAAGCCAAAGGATCTCAATGTGGCAGTTGCCATCTTGAGAAAATGACGTTATTTAAGGTAGTTGTTAACACACTGATATATGTTCAATTGTTCATTTTTGTGATACATTTAATTTTAGCTAGTAATTTGATGCTATAAAAACGGGGCGTGTCGTTATGGTTGATTGGGTCTGCAGGAGTTTGGGCGGGAGATTGATTCCACGGCTCCACCTCACGACACTACTGCACAGACTCTGGCTCCAAACGAATCTCTACTGCGTAGACTCCGGCTCCAAATAACGTCATTTTCTCAAGATGGTAACTGCCACATTGAGATCCTTTGGCTTCACTTTTCTAAAGTGGAAGGAAGCAGAGACGCGTCGTCCATCATTTTTTACAGTCTATGGTCTGGACCCCCTGCTACAAGAGCTCCCAAAAAGGTTCCCATAAATGCTGCCTTGGAATTAGAGGAGACAGTGATGAGACAGTGCTGCCTCAAAGTTACATTGAGTTATGTTGTGACTGTTTATGTTGTATGTTAACACCCTATGAAATGTGTTTTCCTAAGTTCTAAAATTTCTCACTCTGTTCTTTAAAAATGTTGCCTCCCTTTTTTCTTTATTTATATTTTATTTTGGAGAGAATTTACAGAACATGCTGTTTTGTTCCAGCCAGGTCACCGCATGAGACATAGTGCCATTGATCCGTGTCTCAGCTGCCCTGGGACCAGAGTTCCCTATTATTCATATATGGTGATATAAAGATATAAAATATTGTAATATTCTAAAAAAAACTTTTTATTTGTCATAATTATAAGAGAAATTATAGTAGCAAAATTAGAGGAATAATACTCACTGTCAAAAAGAAAGAAAAAAAATCTTGCATGTTTAAATGGAGGAAAGATTAAAAGAAGAAAAAGACTGCAAATAATGAAAAATGTCTGTCAAAGACTTATTGGTTGTATCACAATGTCAGTGACATGTTTTCAACATGGGTAGAAGCCCAGAGTTTTCAGTTAGGCTAAAGTAAGAAAAAACACAGCTAGGAGGAACAGCCATCAAACGATGGCAAAATCAGAAATAGCCTAAAACATTAGAAGACACAGTTATCTCATAGAGATATGAAAACGAATGGGAGTTATACAGCTCTGTACATAGAAAATAATCATGGATTTTCTAAATTAACATGTAATTTTGTTGCTAGCTCTGTGGCTCCTGTCTGTTGCTCCAATGGGACATGAGTGCGCGTCGGCCAAAACAGTGACATAATGCACAAGACTGAACGAGATTCACCGGCATTATATCAAGAGATGAGGCAGCCTAAAATCACACTGCCTCTCAACTGTAGCCTGCTTTTGTTCCCCACCAAATCTTTCATGTGCTGTGCCTCATTTTTGGTGGCAAATGCAACCATGCATTTTAGGCACAGCCTTGAGCGCTGAGAATAATTTGCAAATATATATATATATATATATATATATATATATATTTTCATTAAATTCATGAAATGTATGAAATTAATTTTTTCACTCACTTGCCAATTTGGCTACTAAATTTTACAGAAGGAGAAGGCTTTCCTGCTGGACGCTCCTGTATCTCAGTTACTTTTTGGCACTGTTCTATACTGCAAAGCAACAGTCAGCCGCTTTCTGGCAGTTCATTCCCCAATGGGCTCAAGAGCTTCTGTTCTGTCAGTTCTGCTGTGTTAGGCATATTAGGCAACAACAGATCAGTGCTTGAATGTCTCAAATCTCATTCGTTTTCACAGATTTTACATACAGCAGATTGTTAAAATGAACATAAACTGAGGTGTCAAACAAAACAATTGACGATAACACTTGTTTAACTAGACAGAGAATATAGTTGTCTATAAATATTACATAATTTAAAGAACATAATGATACTGTTTGCAATAGTAATGTAACAAAGAATATAAGATTAGAACTGACTGGGGCTGCAAATTAGCCATTGGCTAGAAGCCTGTATGTAGAGCATCTGTAATGTTATTCTGCATTGTCCCTGTTAAATAAACAACTAAATAAACAAGTTTGCAAGTGTGTATCTAAGTGAACACACTCCAATGCGATCCGAAACTTTGATTCATTCAAATTCATTCCTAAATCATGCTAGCAACATGTTAAAACAATGCTAGAAACATGTTAGAATGGTATGTGCTAACAACAGTAACGTGCTAGTGACAGGCCGCCAAACCATGCTAAACATGTTAGCAACATCTAGCAAACATAGCACGACACTTAGGACATGCGGTAACACTTTAGTCCACTTTAGACATTCTACTAACAGTAAGTAACTTTGCAACTACATGTCAACTAGCAGTCATTA
The DNA here is from genome assembly GCA_036784905.1 of Acrossocheilus fasciatus. Taxonomy (NCBI): domain Eukaryota; kingdom Metazoa; phylum Chordata; class Actinopteri; order Cypriniformes; family Cyprinidae; genus Acrossocheilus; species Acrossocheilus fasciatus. The sequence continues at coordinate 24,796,470 of CM071955.1, read as the reverse complement.
GAATATTAGTAGACTATCTGCTTAATATCTTCTAACACTTAAACATACAACAACATACAACATACTGACAATGAAAATCTCTGCAAGTATGTCAACTTATTCTACTAACCCTAAACCTACCCTACTGAGAGTTAGTAGACATGTAGTTGCAAATTAATGAGAATTAGTTGACATGTAGCTACAAAGTTACTTATAGTTAGTAGAATGTCTATAGTGGATTATCGAAATAAAGTGTAACCGGACATGCTAACTACTAGTTTAACATGTCAGCAATGCCTACATTTATTTGGTTTGATGTGGTGTATAGTGCTCTTATGAGGTCTAATTGTGTCTGAAGTGGCCTAATATGGTCTCTCTGTCTTCATCTGACTTTCTGTCCGCACATCCGACAGTAAAACCTTCTCGCTTCAAGCTTTTAAAACTATCTTATACTTTTATGCCAGCCAACACAAGGTTTGTCATCAAACTTTATCTAGTTAAACATTCTAGGCCTCATTTATCAATTTAACATAGAAACGAGAGCAGATCTGAGTGCACAAATCAACTTAGGACAGAGTTCACATGTGATTCATGAAAAAAAAAAGTGCATTACACAGATGGGGAGCACTGCACAATAGAAATAAAGACATAGCTGGTCTCATGGAGCTTTCTCAGCTATCACAGACTTTCCAGTTATCCCACCTGTTATCATGAGCTTGACAAATTCAAGCGGACAACTTCACATTGCTTTCATATGCAATTTTTAAATACCACATTCCTATTTACGATCATTCTGGTAGCACGTGGAGGCAGCATCAGTAAAAACAGGCATAGCTAGCTTTAGCAACATTAGCCTTACACAGTGCCAAGAAGCTCTTTCAGAAAGGCAATTTGGAAGACAAAATATGACTTCTATTTTCGTCGGTGCATCCCAAAACACAACACTTGTAATACCTCTTTGGCACTGACATTGTATATCTCCAGCAGCTACAGAAAGAAAACAGTAATGACAGATGCTGCTTTTCACTCTTGGCTGTGTCTATGCTAATATGGAATAAATCGTCAGAAATGGGTGGGATTTCTCAAAACGATGACGTGTACATAGGGACAAATCTGGAATTGTGTGTTCAGAGAGACTGTTTATGATTTACTGGGATTATATAAAAAAATGAGTGGGCGGATTTTTACCATTATAGGTTGGTTGTTTTCACATACTGCAGCCACACAACTGTGTTCAAAGACCTTATAAAAGTGATTTTGTTTTGCATAATAGGTCCCCTTTAAATGCGTTCTATTGTGTTTGAAAGCAAAACGAATAATATTGTAATTTAAAAAAATAAATAAATGGTCTAAGATAAATGCGCCTGTGTTTAAAAATAAGTGGTGCAACACAACTCGAATTAAAGTACCTAGATCAACAAAGTCTTAATTAGCTATAAACGTTAACCAATTTAATTCGAAGTTATTCGTGCATCCCACTCAAAAGGAATAAACAACAACAGGCACCAAATATAGCACACAGATCAATGTAACATTAGCAGATGACAAAAGAAACTAATGTAGTTACAGTACAAATTGCTGTTCTTTAAATAGAAAACTATGAGGTTGTTTTAAGTTTGATGATGTTACGTTAACGTTACTCACAGTGTCCGCTCCGGGGCGTATAATGTTTCCTAACACTACCAGCTGATCAACGCAGTCCTGCAGCACAGCACACGCTCTGAGCACATCTACAGACAACATACTGCTTATTCTGACCAAATAGATTGGAAAATAAAGAAAATAACAAGTAACAGTTTCCTTTCTATCAAGGTAAAACAACAGACAAATCAACCGTGAAAAAGAGCACACGTGCTGCCGTAGCTACGGTGTCCGTTGTCATGACAACACTTGTACACAGATCACATGTACACATTTGTTAGCTACACCAGATTTAACTAATGTTCATGCGCAATATATTTGGACTACTATATAATGTATTATTGTCTACACACAGAGTAAAAATTGAACTCATATAAGCCTCACATCATTGATGAGCGTTTCTTTATTTAATTCCTTTAAATGTGCATTATATAATTTATTCAGAAGACGTCAAATGGTAACGTAATCGTGAATTTCAAGGGCATTTTTCGTGTTTTTAAATAATGTCAATTTATTGTTGTTATTGTCGTTAACATTTTTATTTTAGTTTATTTTTGCTTTATATTGTATGATTTCATGTAGGCTACATATATCAAAAATAAATAAATAAATAGAAATAAATTATTGCCAAAATATTATTCAAATATATGCTAAATAACAGTGAAGTTCAATTAAATACATTTTGAAATTAGATTTATATATTGTATAACGTTTCAACCTTTTTTTTTTTTTTTTAAACCAAACATATTTCCAAATGTATTTCAGGGACAGGAAAATGCATTTCCAATAGTATCTTGCATTTATGGTAAATGCAAATGTGGATGAAAAAGCCTGCTACAGATAGATCAAAACTAGATTCATGTATTGTAACTATATTTGAAAATACATAGTTGTTGCCGTGTAGATGCAATTTACAACTTTACATATTTATTATTATTTTCATTAGGCAAACATCATAATTTCTGCCGTCTCCATTACCAGTGTTATCGAAGCATTCAGTACAATCTCCTGTGAAATCTCCCATTAAAACAAACTTAACTTTGCCCAATTAAAAAAAAAAAAAAAAAAAAAAAAAAAAATGCAATTAATCTTGACACGGCATTACCTGAACATTATTTTCATTACTTTTTCAAACAGCAGAGGGCAGCAGATCGTACAATAAAGGGCTGCGCATGTCAGGCTGTACCAAATGATCCCAGAGTTCCCCAGAAGACGAGCACATGTGGCTTGCTTGAAAACACAACACTACCAGTAAAATTATGATATCATTAACAAGTTAACTCTGGAACAAGTAACGTTCTCTAAAACATAATTCATTAATTATTTTCTTCCAATTCTTAAAATGTCCTCAAATTTGATTGGACATGTTTCACAAGTTCTCCATTCTCCAGATAGTCTAGACCTCCTACTCACAGGCCACGGGCAAATCACAGCTGTGCTGATATTGAGAACACCGGCAGCACTCTTGCTCATGTGTTAATGTGCGTTTTCAATTGCAAATGCTTCTCACAAATGCCCCTACCATTTGAAAAGCTGCCAGAACGACTGACAAGCCAGCAGGATATTTATATGGTGAAGCCTCACGGTCGCACCTGTTGTCAAAGCAGCTGGATAGAGCTTTGCCTCAATACATTAAGGGCAAACAGATTCCGTAGGAAACCAGGTTAACAGCATGAGGCTAAATGGTGAACTATGATTGTTTGTTGTGTTAGTCGCAGAAGTTCAAGAAGGGTTAGAACAAACCACAACTAAAATATAAGAGCAGCAAGACATAAACTAACATAAAATAGGCAGTAGGCTATGTCAGTGTTGTTAAATTATAAATTCCTTTTTTTTTTTTAATCATGTAATTTTTTTTTTCAAAGGAGAATACATTATGACTGTTATGCTATAAATATCTCTTTCAATGCATATGCAAGTATTGCACCATTTCCACTGAGTGATTCAGAGACCACCTCCATCCCAGTTACTTCCTGTTACCAGAAACGAGCCAGCACTAGGAGGAAAAGATTACTCTGTAGCCAGCTGGTCAAACAATGCTTTCCAAATGTCTTGAGATGTGCTCTTATACACATGCAGAAACAAGAAGCTGCTTATGTCATCAAACTGATACCAAAAGTAAACTGAAGTACCTTGGTTGAATGTAGGCTATTTAAGAAGTTGCAGTCTTTTTTCAGCTGCTTTAAAATGACAAATATAGTGCCAACAACAGGTTTACACCAATTAGTATCTTTAGTGAAAGCATTAAAAGTTTAGTTTGCACTTTTAGGTCATTAACAATCAGACAAACAGCATCTCTGGAGTGGGCGGCTGACATTTTGAGATGACGAACAAAAGCACAGACAGCCGGAAGTGCATGAGGTTAATTCATGTTCACTAAAATATACTTTAATGTCATTTCTATTGAAACTTGGATGTCATGTATATATATTTGTAATCACACATTTATTAACTTTATCTTGTTAACTTTAACATGTAACAAATAACTCTAGCCTTTACATGCTTTAGTTTAATATCAACACATCAATATCCTCCTGAGACCCAGCTATGGAGTTTTTGACTCTGTAGTGGACATTATATTTTAGTGAATTTCTCTGATGACCTCACATGTCACAGTTTTAAGCCTGCACTCTCAGAAATAAAGGTACAAAAACTGCACTGGTGCGGTACCTTTTCAAAAGGTACATGTTTGTACCAAAAAGTTACATATTAGTACTTAAAGTGTACAAAACTTAATAGGTACACAAGTGTACCTTTTGAAAAGGTACCGCCTCAGTGACAGCTTTTGTACCTTTATTTCTGAGAGTGTGGATGTCCTGTACAGAGCACATTCAGGGCTTTTTAGAGATACTAAATGTTTGGAAGTTTCACCATGACCACACCCTCTCCCAGGTCTTTAAAATGGCTAAATTTAATTTAGAGAAAAATTGTACATCCTTATGGAAGTATGATTATATTTTGTAATTGTCATTTAAATCTGAATAATTTTCAAATTGTTTGTCATAAAGCAACAAATGTTATGGGTTTTCAAATTCAAATATGACTTCCTGTTATGAAACAGGACATCATTTCATACACGTCCACTGTAGAGAACACCGGGACTAAAGCATGTTTATTATGCATTTCGGGAGACATAACAATTGAATAGGAAAATAAATTATATATACATTTTCTTATGAAATATTACATAATATTATGAAAATCTGGCCAATTATTACTCCCATTATGACAATTCTTGCTGTCCCAACAGCAACGCATTAATATGCAAATTAGATGCAGCGTATAGATAATGGGAAAACCAGTTTAATGGGAAAACCAGTTTATGGAAATTTTTACACACAAATTGAATAAAACAAAATGGAATATCAAATCATTTTGTTATATATTTTATAACATAGTTGAGAATCATCCTTAAACAAAGTTTAGTAAGCTATAAAAAAAATCCTGAAACCTAAAAATTGATTGGTGATTTTAAAAAAATTCCATTGTTTTTGCCTTTTTGATGCCTATTCATGCCATTTTATGTTTAAAGTCCTAGTGCCCTAGTGTCATTTTCAAAAATGTTATTTTTCCATTTTTTTCTTATGCTCTAAACAATGTAATGACATGAAAAAATACTAAATTCACAAAGTTTTTTTTTTCTTTTTTTTTTGAGGGGGAATATAAGTGTATTTTAAAGCATGACCAAATATTATTATAAATGTGCTTTATGCTATAGAAAATGTTTAATTTAGCTACAAAATGCACTTTTTAAATGTGTACGTAAATGTGTTAAGAAACAGTACTCTCTTTACGTGCACTTTGATATTGTATTATATTATATTCAAGTACAGTTGACCAAAAACTGTTTTTAAGATTTGAAGTACAATTACACATTCAATACAGTCGAGCGCACTTTTTTCACAACGGTATAAATCAAAAGAACAACAGAACACATTCTAAAAGCACACAAGGACATCTCATGTATTATATTTTACATTAGCAACTAACTATTGTATTGTGCGTTGCAGTAACTATGGTTACTGTTTTTTAACGGTTGCCGTCATGTCTGCATCGAGTGTTTTGATTCCCTCTTCACTCGATTAGTTCGGCCTGACGCAGTGTCATAAGCAGCAAACATTCCTCGCGCAGCTGAGAGTGAGTGAGTGTACAGGGACATGGTATCGACTGTCAGTGCTGCTCTTCCCCGCACACAACATGGGCTCAGCCGCCCATACCACCAAAAGCAGAGCCCCAGCTTCACTGCAAAGCCCCGGACTCGGTTCAGTGTCGTGGATCGCGTGTATTGTTGAGCTATTTGAGGTGTAAAATGTGGGTGATGGTGCTGTGGACTCAGGACAAGATGGCAGCAGTATGAGACACACACATCTACATGCTGTGAGTTCAGTCGAAGTGTGTAAAATGATCGGAGAAGACCTGGATTATATCTACTGTTAGTCCGTGTGAAAGGTGAGACTTTTTAATCGGAGCGATTTAGTTTTACTGTTGATCGTTAACTGTCTACGGAACAGTCAAAACCAAGACGGATGATCACATCGGCTGTGTGTCAAATCCTAGTGAGCTTCCTAACGTTACAAAGACTTGTTTTGGGCACCATAGACGCGTTGCAAAGTGCGATTATTACCTATGACAACGCTTATGATTTTATTTATGGATCTCATTCGTGCATCCTGTGTAGGTAGACAGCTTTTTTTCTAGGATTTGACACACGGTCAATTGAGATACAGTCTAACTTTGGTATGTAACCAGTAAAAAAGATGTATATGTGCATAATCAGTTGCTTGTCATTTTGAAGCAGTTCAAATTGTAGTTGCACATGTATTGATGCATTAATAATTTTAGTTCAACACCGCTCTTATGTAATGAAAGTTACAGTAGCGTGCTACTGTTCCAGCAGTTTTAAGATGAAGAAACCTTTAGTCTTTAACTACCCAAATATTTCTTAGCTGTTGACCAGATCAAGAGTTTAGAGGAAGGAAAAAGTGGAAGTAAATTAAAAAAAAAAAAAAAGTAAGTAAATAAAAGTAATGAGAAAAAAATAGCTGAGTTCCTGTGGGAAAGATCTTGTCCTCAGAGTGCATTGGGATACTTTTTAAGAGTGCTAATTGAGGTTGTTTTGAGGCAGCATGCATCTTCAGTGGAATAGGTCAAGTGTTAAATAAAAATAGACTCGTTTACTATGCATGAGAAAAAAAAAAATCATGTGGGGTGTTAACATTACCCACAGTGCTTTGCCAGATCCCCCCTCCCTCCCAATATCTGATTAAAGTGAGGGCTGTTTGTCTTTTTGAAATAACTGTAAACACAATGATGATGATTATTTTGACAGTAGGAATTAAAGGAATAGTTCACCACAAAATGAGGAAACTTATGTAATTCATGTCATGCCCAAATAACTCTCCTCTGTGGAACACAAACATTGCTTATTTGAAGAATGACTTGGCCTTCTTTTCAATAGAGCTTCAATGAAAGTGAAGAACTGGGGATGTTAAGCTCCAAAATTACTAACAATAGTCAATTCAATTTCACTATATTGTACTATAAACCGTTTACAAGATTAACAAACTCTCTTGGTGACCCAGTAACAGATGGATGTTTCATCCCTAAAATATCATTATAAACTTGTGTAATTTTCTTCTATGAAACACAAATGGAGATATTTTTGGAGGATGTTGTTAATCAGTTGACTTTCACTGTATGAACAATTTCTAAACATATCTTGTTTTGTGTTTTGCAAAAAATAAAAGTCATACAGGTTTAAAAATGAGTAAATTATGACAGAACTATCTTTTTAACAGCCCGCTTATCAACGAATAATAACTTAAAATATGGTGCTTGACAGCCTAAGCGCTCATGCATATGGACAGGATATTTTTCTTAAATCGCTTTACGTGTTCCTCAGAAGAATGAAAGTAATATTGGTTTAAAACAGCATGACGATGAATAAATGATGACAATTTCTTTTTTTTTTTAGGGTTGAGTTTTTGTAATCTGCTTGTTTTCGTTTTAAGGCGACCCTAGAGACAGACAGAGTGTTTTATGTTCCTTGTTGTATGGTTGGGTAAGGCTGTTTTCACCAGCAGGGCTTTGCTTTTTCTGAAGAATGAGCTCATTTAGTGGCGGGGGAAGTTCAATAGAGGAGTCACACGATAGCCTGGCTGCCATTTGAGTTCTGCTGAGTGCAGAGACATGTCCACACCAACGGCCCACTCCGGCCTGTGTTACTCACTGTGGTGAGGCTTGCGACCAAAATAGACCTGACTACAGTATGTGTTATGACTCCATGGAATTTACATTTTAAGAGGTTGCTCAGAAATGTATTTTTTTGTTGTTGTTGTTGTTTGACTATAACCCTGTCTGTATGGTATTGTTTTGAAGTATAGGAAAACTATATAGTATAGTTATAGTAAGTATAGTTATTTTTAATAATTATCTTGCTTTATGGCCTTGCATTCTTGTGCATGCATTCAGTTCGGATCGCTTATTGCCTTGATTTTTGACCCCTGATATGAGGTCCAGCCCCTCCCACTATAAAGTAACACAAACATGGTGTTAACAGAGTTGCTTCCTTATGTCGGTTAAAGAAGGAATAGTTCATATTATTCCAAATCTACTTTCCTTGGAATTTCAAAGAATGTTTTTGCCCATACAATGATTTTAGTGGGGTTAAAAAACAACGACACTGGACCCCGCTAATTTTCATACATCAATGCTAACAATTCAAGAAGTAATTTTAGGTTTTTCACCTGGAAGATGATGAAATTATTATTTGAAGGGCATTTAAAATGAATTAGTAGAGGAGGTAATTTAAGAATGAAAAAAAAAATAGTTTGGAAAAACGAGTGTGAATAAATGACAATTTTCTGTCTTTTTAACTATCCCTTGAAATTGTGAAGTTACATGTCCTGAGATTAGTGCTGTCAAAAAATTAAATACGATCAATCGCATCCAAAATAAACGTTTTTTTGTTTGCATTATATGTGTGTGTACTGTGTATTTTAATATGTATAAATGCACACACATACAGTATATATTTAAAAAATATTTACATGTGTATATATTTACATGCATGCAATTTATATTATACAAAAAATATATTTAATAAACATTACATATTTTTCTTAAATATATGCATACATGTGTTTGTATTCATATTAGGGGTGTCAATGTTAACGCATGCGATTAATCAAAAAATTTTAACGCGTTAATATTTTTTTTAACGTAGGTTAATCGTTTGATAAGGTTTGACCCCAACTTCTTCCTGTCATGGCAGCACGGAAGGTTATCAATCATTGTGTGATGAGGGTACAGCGAACCAGTGTTGCCAGGGCAGCGGCACAAGTGGGCTATTTTGAAAATACGGTCGTGGGATAAATTACAGAGCCGTGGGTTGCATTTTTTTGGGCTACTTTTTTAATGTACCACGGCCGCCCAACGTGTATATAGACAAATGAAAATGAAAATAGATCATTTTACTAATGTGTATTATACTTGGAACAACTTAAAGGAACACTCCACTTTTTTTGGAAATAGGCTCATTCTCTAACTCCCCCAGAGTTAATAAGTTGAGTTTTACCGTTTTTGATATTATTTGATATTCGTAGTGATATTACGCAGTGCCTGAAAGTAGTCCCCGGTAGCTGGGGACTACTTTCAGGCGCTGCGTAATATCACTACGCCTGCTGCGCCCATGTTACGGCAGCAAATTTCCTTGATTATTACGCCGGAATGAGAGTAGTTCCTAATCATATCAGCCTAGAAAATCGCAACTTTTCATTTTCTGCCGATCTTAGTACACGATATAACTACAGAAGAGTCAAGTTTTAAATAGGACAAATATCGAAACTCTTTGATTGTTTTTGAACGCGATGCTACTGGTCTAATTGGATTCAATGATCTATGCTAAGCTATGCTAAAAGTGCTCTCGCCAGACCCGGAGATCGGCTGAATGGATTCAAAAACGGTAAAACTCAACTTATTAACTCTGGGGGAGTTGGAGAATGAGCCTATTTCCAAAAAAAGTGGAGTGTTCCTTTAAGAACGGAGAGGTGGTTGTGACATCACAAACAACGTGAGTTTCAGCCAGAACAAACGTTACATGTTAAGGCATTTACACAGCAGAAATAAACATGACAACAGCCACTAAAGATTATATAAGATAATAAACACACGACTACCATAGATATGGTCTGTATGTGATTTTCTTGAGGGAATGTGTGCATCTGAAATGCTAATTTGTGCAGCGATTATAAAAGGCTATAAATAGCATATTTTAACAACAGTAAATTACCAAATTCCACATGTGATCGCAAAAGGAAGTTATTAGAAACACTCGATGGTGGTTTAAAGTGAGTTCTGAGTAAAAGTGTACTATTAATCTCATAAATTGTTTTATGTAGCATGTTAGCTCTAATGCAGCTGCAGAACAGGTTCAATTCTTCTTTATAATGCATTTTGTCATAATAATTCACGTAAGGTCACAAGAAATGTTTTGTTATTTATTTATAAATTGAAGCGATGTGGCTTGGTAAACCGTTTTATTGCCAGTATAAAGGCTGATAATGGCTGAATAAAAACAAAAGAATAATGATAAAAGAATAATAAGGATTATGTCTCATACTTGGGGGAAGTGTGAAAGGTTCTGTTTCCTTAAACTAGTTTGTCATGCACTTCTTTTTCAACACATTTACAGGTAAATCCTAGTATTTTAAATTTGTCCATGACTGTGATTAACGCGATTAAATTTTTTAATCGATTGACAGCACTAATTTATATACATAATAAATATACACGGTACACATGCATATACTGTATTATGTGAACACAAACTTATTTTGGATGCGATTAATCGTGATTTAATCATTTGACAGCACTACCTGAGATGTATACATTTGGTCATATTTTAGTTTGGGGACAGTTTGTGCCTCCTAATTTGCTGCTTAGTAATGGTTAGTGAGGTAGTTGTTGAGTTTAGGTATGGGGTGTGGTTAAGGGATCTAAAGTATGATTACAGAATAAGGCATTAATATGTGCTTTATAGATACTATAGCTAATATGCATGCCAATAAGGAGCTAGTTAAAAGTGAGAAAACTGTAATTGATGTTTAATACAAAAACACTCATGATATTATCTATCAAGCATATTTACCATGCTCCTATCCTGCTTTGACAGTATTGTTATATATCACTCACTTGTAGACTGTTGTAAATATTCAACCAGTGTGGTTTATATCCGTCTTGGTTAACAAATTCATCACATTTGTCTTAATTGTCAGTCACTTTTAGGTGCAGCCTCATTTATGTGACATAAACACGCTCACGTGACACACTGCAGCTGTCTCGTGAACATGATCCACAGTCTTTTCAAAGACTCTTGTGTTTGTCAGGTCATTGACCCTCCTCTGGTACCTGACTGGTTCCACAAGCAGGATGTTCCTCCGCACGCCTTCAGCTCTGATAGAAAATTCCATATTCTTTAAGAGAGTTAAATGGTAAACGAAATGTTAAGTTGTAACTATATATTTTATTGTTTAGCAAGTGGAACGGACCTTTTAAATGACTGTATGGGTGGAAATTTTGCAAAGTTTATTTTTTAAATGAAGAACTAGTGATTGGTTACACAGTGTGCTAACTAGACTGAGCGTGACACAAGATTAATGGTAATCAGAATCTTTGTCTTAACTAGCCGTTACAGTGATAAGTGATGAGCAACAGAGGATTTTTAGAATGGTTTCTAAGAATATACAAACCATGTGTCCAGTGCCTCTAATAATCTCACTGATTATTGTGTTGTATGATGTTAAAAAATGTTTAATTTTAGTTTGATCAGTGAACGTGTATTAATGTGCATAGTTAAAATGCATGGAAACAACAATGGATAAGTTTATTCCATGACAAAAATTGATATTTTTGATATATTATTGATATTTTCTGGTTGGTCAGTTATGTATTTTTTAGTGTTTAGGCAGTTTAGTTAATTTAATGTCTGCCATTAATCTTTTAAGGTTCCATTCAAACTTTTTGTCACAAAATGTCACGAATTACAAGGCAAGGTTTTACCACAATTATGAGTGCAAGATTAAATAAATCCAACAAAATGCTGTGTGAATTCAACTGTATTAGCTCTTGTTTCATGTGAAATGTGACAGGATTGGGGATGAAAGTAAACGGTGTGCTGAATTTCACACAAATTCGACATTGATTACTTAGACACAGTCTTTTTTTGTTGCAGATTGCAAGAATGCAGTGCACTTACAGAGAGAGCCCGCCCATACACTCTTCTGATTGGCTGTGATTTTGATTAACTAGTTGCGTAGTGGAGACAAATTGGTTGTCACTGGAAGGCAAATTGGTTGACAGACAAATTGGTTGTCACTGGAAGTACTTTCAGTTAGGACATGGAGTTACGCACTCATTTTAAGTTCACATAATCCAGTAACTCGTGAACTCACAGATTCTTTTTGAATGATTCAGTAAAAAGGACCAAATTGTTAACGTTTGTTCAATCCTGAATTAAAGTGCACTGGTCAAGCTGTTCCAACCCAACTCAGAAATACCATATATTTTTCTCTGATCTCGAAACCAGATGATTCATGGGGTTTTCCCACAAATTTCCAAGGTTTTACTGTGGTGAGGGTGTGTAAAGCCAGGCATCTTGGAAAATTGTGCCATTTCATTGAACACACTAGACACTAGAAAGTGAGATTAGAGTACAGTGATTTAATGGGGAAGTCTACATATGTTGACTATTGAAATGTAATTTCATTTTATTGTTGTTAATTAAATGAACTGACATCAAAATTATAATGTTAATTTTAATCCATTATTCTCTTTATCAAAAAATCTAATCGAGACTTAAATTGTTTAAACCTAATTTTTTTTTGTCATTGTCATCCAGTCCTGCTGAATGCATTGCTGTTTGACTTATTTTTCTAAATATTTTTTTTTAAATTGGATTGTGGAATTTTGTAAATATGCATTTGCGTTTTCCTTGAAAACAGGGGACTTTGTTGACTGTAACTTCCTTTTCCTTTTCCCTTGTTTTATTTTTTTATTTTATTTTATTTTTTTTTCCACCCCCTCTTTTTCTCAAGGAGGAACAAGTTATTTTTATTCCCCCAACTGAACATGCTGAAAGGGCATCCGAAAATGAGATATGTTAGGCTAGGGGTGGGCGATATGACCAAAATCTTATATCACGATATGACTAATTTTATATCACGAAAAGATATATATATATATATATATATATATCACAATATAGTATTTTTTTTTCTTTTAAAAATATTTTTATGATATTAAAATCTTTGATACCATAGAATTTTCATAATTCTTGTCACCAATGTCAATATCAAACTAATACAAGCCTAAAAATAAACAAAAAAAAAAAAACTCCAGCTCATTGAAAATAAATAAACAGTCAGTGATGAAATAAGTATAAGAAACTAATTGCAAGCAATAGGACAAAAAAACTATAATACATAAGAAACACTACATAAATTGTGTAAATTAATTAGTCTTCACTGTGTTAATTATATCTATCTATCTTTCTATCTATGTATCTATCTATGATAGATATAATTAACGTGTATTGTGTATAGATTCTATCTATCTATCTATCTATCTATCTATCTTATATATATATATATATATTTCTTCTTATTAAAGTTACAAAAGTGATTTAGTCTAGAGCAGTGAGAGATTTTCTAGCAATGTGCTATGATTAATATGAATGGCAGACAGAATGAATATTGGACAGCTTCCCCTTTAAGACCGAAGTCCGGATCCGATATACTGTTACATATGCGTTTTCTCTTTCAGCGGTTTCCTCTCTCTTAAGACCTAAATTGCTGTCTTTAGGAGGATACTTGCCAAGACAGGGATTCTGATGCATATAAGTGTGTTTATGTAATCGTTCAAAGTCGATAAAGTGGCAAAAAAAAATAAAAAAATGCGCGGTCCTCTCACACAGAAACATTTCGTCCATATATATATATCGTCATATCGCACAGCCCTATGTTAGTGTATATACTGTCCCCACTGTAATCAGACCTTGACCTTCTTTACGGGTGTTCACGTGGTTTTTTTTTTTTTTTTTTTTTCCCCACCAGACCAGTTAAGACCAAACCCTGTCTGACTGTAGCCAATTTTATCGGTCAATTTAATCACATGGTAATCTGTTAAGAAAAGTTCAGACTTCGTAGACTCAGTTCAGAGTTAAGTAATCTCACGGATGGATCAGATCAAGACAAATAGTAAGGTTATCTATCAGAATGTTCTACTAAAGCTATACTGAATTCATCTGTGGGATTGCAGGGACATATTTAGAGTTGTGGGGGCCCTAAGCAAGTGGTCCTTGAGGGTTCCCCACAGTAAAAATTGAACTCTGGTGGGGTGTCTCCCTCCATATAAAGTACATGGTTTGCGTGGTGCCAAAACACACTACTGTGTGATTGAGTTTGTCAATAAAATCAGCTGTATTGTGGAGTTTGTTCTTAACATAGGGTTTAGGATAGGGTTATGGGTTAGTATTAGTTTCAAGGATGTTGTATAAGCAATCTTCCCTGTAACTGACATGACAAATGCAATCTTTAAAGAAATATGTACAACCATTCAGGTTGACAAAATTAGATTGTTTATTTGGGAAGAATTTCACATCAGAAGTACCTTCTTTAGCATGCCATGTTTAAATACAGTGACCTGCAGTGTTGAGGAATAACTAACTAAAAGTAGTAACACTGACAACATTTTTTAACTTTTTTAGGATTGTGACAGAGGTAGCAGGTTAGTGTGACATAATTATGAAATGCATTGTTCTAATGTGCCAGGAAAGTGCGAGTCGTTTCAGAGAATTGTAAATAACTGATTTGGGTTTCTTTCACAGCTTTACACTGGAAGCCTGCAGTTTATGTATTTATTTATTTATTTATTTATATTTATTTACTAGTTGGTTTTCTTGTGGTATTTACTTTCCACTGCCATTAGCACCTTGGAGATGTTGCTTATCATTCTGTAATTTACACCTTTTAGCTTGTGACAGGTAATGTGGTGTTTTGGTTTGTTTTTCTTGTCTAGTTAACTCAAATATGTTTCAGGAGGTTTGTTACACCCCAATAAAATAGTTTAGGTTGCAGTTTAAAGAGGGTTAAACTTAAGGTGATTTAATTCAATGTAGATGACTGAAACGGGTTACTTACTTAAATGACAAACACTAAGCTATTTGTTTGCGTCCTGTTTAGTGGAAATGTTCACGAGGAGTAGGAATCCCACAGGTTACTGCAGTGTTAACTTTTGTGTGTAATTCTGATTTTTTTTTAGAATAGATCGCTTAAAAATACAATTCTCTTCTACACATTGGTGAGGGGGGGAATGGTATTTCCATGGTAATTTTTTTTTTTTTTCTTTCAGTTTTCTTTTTTCTTCCTTAAAGTTAGCTTCATATCCTAATTTTATTATTTGAGCAAATCTTAACCAGCCACCTGATTTGGTTAATAATTTTACAAGGATAGTGCATAAAAACATCAATTTCTAGTACTTTTGTATAGTAAAGGTAAAACATATGAACAGGATGATTGTCAAATAACAACTAGCCTGAAATTGTAACAGAGTTAGTTGTGATTTAATGTTGAAAGTTTGTGTTCATATGGTAGTGAAGAGCAAATGTTCTGTGTTAAGATGTGTGATTATTTTTGTATTTTTAATGGGTATATTAGATAACTAAGAACATACAGTGATCATCTGTAATATGATTCTTCTCAGCAGCAAGATTTGTTTGGGTTAATATTTATTCATTTTAGTTTCTCTGCTTGGACTGGCCTATCTTGTGATTTCTCATATACCCTCACCCTATATATTCTCACTTCGCTCCCTATACCTCAGTTGGCTGTATGCACTCTGTGCTTCAGTCCTTAATTAGAGTTGGACAAGCCACAACGATTGCACAGGATGTCAGCCAAATGAATGTGAAATTGGCAGCGTCTTTTCAAAATTGTGGTCGTGTGTTCATGTGTTGGCCTGTTGCAGAAAGCACACTCTTATCTTGTTCCTTTTCCTTAACATTATTATTATTATTATTATTATTATTATTATTTATTTTTTTTTTTTTTGGTGTACAAATCAAAGGTGGGTTTGACCCTAGAATAAAGTGTAAATAATTGAATTACATTAGTACCACAACTTATGAATCAAAAACAGGTTTGCTTTATTTCATGCAAGTCAATGTCCTTCCTCAATTGGATATTTATTGAAAATAGAGAAGCTATCCAAGCACATATGATACTGTGCCTTTGGTGTCTCTTTCCCCCCACACAGTAATGCTCATTTTGAAACAACCGTTGCCTAGAGACCCCGATTCATGGAAACCAATATGAAAAGGTCATTTGAACCTGTGAGCAGTTAGTTGTTTCCCTTTACGGCATTTATGGAAGGAGGGTTGGTGGTTGTTGGAGGGAGGAACTCAACCTTCTGCTGCAGTGTCATTATCTTGGCCTGTCATTGGCTGCTCAAAGCAGCCTGCTGTTTGCTGCTGTAGCATAGGGGCAAAGGTCAAGTATGATGTCAGCCTGATGATGCAAGCCAATGCACGCAGTAGGACAAGTTGTTTACACTTAGTTAGTGGACATCTGTGATGTCACACAACAAACTTAGGAAAACACCGCTGCAGACATTAGTAATTTTTTAAGTTAGTATTGAACAGAGAGCAGGGATTTCACATTTTCAAGAATTTGAAAGATGATGGCTGATCCGTCTTAATGTCCATGTTTCTTATACAATGTTCAAATCTTACAATTTGTCATGTTATTGGTTGAAAGTGTAACATGATCTGTATCTGGTTTTCTTGTGTTCACAGGTATGGCCTCACAAGTCTTGGTCTATCCACCACATGTTTTTCAAACTCAGACAAGTGCCTTTTGTAGTGTGAAGAAACTCAAAGTTGAGCCCAGTAACTGTGTTTACCATGAGAGGGCCTACCCACAGACTTACTTGAATGGTAGAACCCTTGGCATTGCTTACCCGGCAAAAATCACTGCTTCGTTTAAGACACAAGATTCTGTGATCGGCAGACACCGCGGGCAGGAGTTTCCATTGCAAACGGCTGCTGTACGCGGTGTGCGACGTCAGCATACCACCACAGCGGCGCAGCAGCAAAAAGGGGGTGTCGCCTCTCAGGATAAGGAGCCGGAGCACCAGGAAAAAGGAAAGGGTTGCAGCAGTGGAGCTACAGGGGCAGTTGGAAGGGGTAGGGGAGAGGGAAGCGACAGTCAAGGAGGAGGAGGTGGAGGACAGGGTGAAGGTGACGAAGGTGGTGGAGGAGAGGACGAGGGTGACCGGGAAGACTGTGGAGTTTTTAACTTGCAAGACAGCTCCCACAGATGCGGGCTGAAACGTAAGAGCAGGGAGCTGGAGAACTTGGGGAGCGCCATGCAGATTGTAGAGGACCTGTCAATGTTACCTGCAATGTTGCAATCAAATTTGGGAAACCCACCAGTTGCAGTCCCAGCGGCAGTTGGTGGGGGGCCTGCAAAACAAGGTGGAAATTCCGGAAACGGGGATGGAGACTACCAGTTGGTGCAGCATGAGTTGCTATGCTCTTTGAAGAACACCTACGAGGTATTAGACTTCCTCGGCCGTGGTACTTTCGGCCAGGTAGTGAAATGCTGGAAACGAGGCACCAATGAGATTGTGGCAGTGAAGATCCTGAAGAATCATCCATCATATGCACGACAGGGCCAGATTGAAGTAGGCATCCTGGCACGCCTCAGCAGCGAGAATGCAGATGAGCATAATCTGGTGCGAGCTTTTGAGTGTTTCCAGCACCGCAGCCACACCTGCCTCGTGTTTGAGATGCTGGAGCAAAACCTGTATGACTTCCTCAAGCAGAACAAATTCAGCCCGCTACCTCTGAAGGTGATCCGTCCCATTCTTCAGCAGGTGGGCACGGCGCTAAAAAAGTTGAAGGGCATGGGACTGATCCATGCGGACCTGAAGCCTGAGAACATCATGCTGGTGGACCCTGTACGGCAGCCCTACCGGGTGAAAGTCATAGACTTTGGCTCAGCCAGTCACGTCTCCAAAGCCGTCTGCTCGACGTACCTCCAGTCGCGGTACTATAGGTACGTACAAACTAAAGACTGAGTTGACTGTCACCTGAAATTGGCTTTGATTAGAGGTCAACCGATTGATCGGTTTTGCTGATTAAAGGAATAGTTCACCCAAAACTGAAAATTTGATGTTTATCTGCTTACCCCCAGGGCATCCAAGATGTAGGTGACTTTTTCTTCAGTAGAACACAAAGATTTTTAACTCAAACTGTTGCATTCTGTCAGTCATATAATGTCAGTCAATGGGCTCCACAGCTTTGAGAGTCAAAAAAACATACACAGACAAAACCAAATTAAACCCTGCGGCTCGTGACGTTACATTGAGGTCTAAAGACACGAAACGATCGGTCTGTGCAAGAAACTGAACAGTATTTATATAGTTTTTTTTTTACTTCTGATACACCGCAATGTCCAACTGTCCTGAGCGCGTCCACAACAGCCGGCACGTGACGTGTCTCCTTCTTGCTTTACGGTTGATCGCAGACTTATAAGTGCATTACCGCCACCTATCTCTCAAATGGACCATTGACACTCCTAGTTGAGCTTGTGGATAGTGTCAATGGTCCATTTGAGAGATAGGTGGCGGTAATGCACTTGGAAGTCTGTGATCAACCGTATTTCAAAATGAGCATTACTGTGTGGGTGGGGAAAGAGACACCAAAGGCACAGTATCATCACTGCTTGGATAGCTTCTCTATTTTCAATAAATGTCCGATCGTTTCGTGTCTTTAGACCTCAGTGTATTGTCACGAGCCGCAGGGTTTAATTTGGTTTTGTCTGTGTATGTTTTTTGGACTCTCAAAGCCATGGATTCCATTGACTGACATTATATGTCTGACAGACTGCAACGGTTTGAGTTAAAAATCTTTGTTTGTGTTCTACTGAAGAAACAAAGTCACCTACATCTTGGATGCCCTGGGGGTAAGCAGATAAACATAAAATTTTCATTTTTGGGTGAACTACCCCTTTAATCGGCACCGATAGTCGCTTTCTGGAACTATCGGTTATTGGCATAAATCCATACCGCTAGTTTTTCCGGGTTGCGACCGTTGCTGGAGCTGCTAAGAGTCTGCTGTCATTATACAGCATGAGAACGGCCTCTAGAGGCGAGTCACTGGCACCTCATGCTGTTTGTTTTGACACGCGAGATGTGACTTTAAAACAGAGAAAACTAAACTGTACGTATACGGTACGGTACATGTTTTCATATCATTATGAAGTAATGGATTTGTTGACTAGATGCTGCATTAGTGAAGAACAGCAGTATGTTTGGCGACAAGGCTGTGAGGACGCAAACATTATTAGTACTTCAAGCAGTTAAAGTGTGACCAAAACGCATGCAAATCTCACCCAAATATTTAATGTCACGATTGTTACCATCTATTTGCATTAGTTTATGTCCAGCTGTTCACTTTAATGCATTTGTTAGTCAGTGAAATTGCATATTTAAATCTAGTGTAGTGATAAAGCAAAGTGATATGTTCATGCAGCCGACAAAAACCTGCCATGCCACTCATATAGTTTTCCATTAAATTACATTATATTTGTCCCACATAGTTGTTGATGTGCACAATGACTTCACCCTATGCTAAAAGATTGCATTTTTCAGTGAAACGTTTGTCTTTTTTTTTTGGCTCTAAAAAAGTATGTATGCTTCATATAAAGAGCTGTAAATATAGTTTATTAATTGCACTTGCTCATGTTTTGTTTGCTATGAATGCTGAGGTTGAATGGATGCACTCTTGATTTCAGCAGGGTTGTTTTGTTTGGTTGTTGATCGGTATTTTGTGCAAAAATTGCTCTTAAACACGTAATTCCTTCTCACTAATAGATCACTGAAAACATTCTAAAATCTTTTTGTGTATGTTATACAACTAAAATCCTTGTGGAATTACCATTCAGGAAGCACCGCTGATGTAAAACAATTTCCCTTGTGTTCAAAATCTACACTGACCCTGTAGAAATATTTGACCCCACAATGCAACAGGCAGGGGCTAAACCATTTTTGTCACATTGCCATGGGAAAGGAAGTGGTTTTTTTTTTGAAAAAGTACTTTGTAAAATAGGCTAAGAACAAGTGGTAATGGATGAGTTTTTAGAGAACAGTTGCATGTAAAATGAAATAAATTTTGAATGCAGGAAACTTTTGTAAATATAGTGTTGCTCTCAATTTGGATGTTGAAATGGTAACTAAATTTGTTTATTTTTGTTGAAGGATTATCATGCTCCATCTTATTTCCTGAATGTATCAAAGGAAATGCCTTGAATGTCACCTTGATAGAGTGCCAAAATTAAAAATGTAGACAAAGAAATAACTTTTACATTTACAGTGTACAGTTCTATTTGAAATCATGCCTGTGATGTAACAAATCTGCTTTAATAACTGGGTAAACCTTGATCTCCTGTTAAGGTCTGGCAACAAACCCCCATCCATCTGTCTGTTTCTTCACTCCAACTATCTTGTGTTTCATTCAAAGAATGAATGTTGACATGTTCATATAGAGCATTGATTACTAGGAATACATTTAGCAAATAGTTTTCATTTGTCATCTCTAAATAAAACAGTTTTGCTATTTTAATTTAATTTTGTGTAACTCTTGGCAATTTGATTAAGTTCAAAAGGAGAAATCGTGACTACTGATTCATTCGTCACACTGAAAAGGGTCAGGCATTGTGGGACACATTTCATGCCCTAAGTTCTGGGTGCATTGCACATTTCGACAAATGTAGTAGGTCATCCAGATATTCCATGCACACAAAAAATGTATATACTCTGCACAGTGCGTTCTGCTGAGATGTGCAATGTAGTATAATATTCTGAATAGCCATTATATGCAAATCTTAAAGTTAATGTGCTAAATGCTTGTAAGTATGAATTCACCAAAAATAGCAAAAATAATTTTGTTAGCTGTAGTTGCTAGAAAAAAAAAACTGAAAAACTATAAACGCATACAGTTCATTTACTGAACAAACTGAACATTTTTACAGTATGAAACTGTGTGATTTACTATCAAGAAAATTTGAATGTTAAACCAGTAAATTCAACGGTGCACTGCTACTAAAATCTTTTTGGTTTTGTGCCTTTAACATATAATTTACAACTATCATAGTAATGCAGGTGGGTAAGGAGAAAGCCACATGAAGTATCAAAGTTCATTACAAGCAGCTTTTACACAAGCTGAAGTATACCCTAATATGTGACCCTGGACCACAAAACCAGTCTTAAGTTGCTGGGGTATATTTGTAGCAATAGCCAAAAATACATTGTATGGGTCAAAATGATCAATTTTAATATCCTAATGAATTTTAAAAATCAGTAGGATATTAAGTAAAGATCATGTTCCATGAAGATATTTTGTAAATTTCTTACCGTAAATGTAACAACTTAATTTTTGATTAGTAATATGCATTGCTAATAACTTCATTTGGACAACTTTAAAGGCGATTTTCTCAGTATTTAGATTTTTTTGCACCCTCAGATTCCAGATTTTCAAATAGTTGTATCTCTGCTAAATATTGTCCGATCCTAACAAACCATACATCAATGGAAAGCGTATTTATTCAGCTTTCAGATGATGTATAAATCTCAATTTTGAAAAATTGACACTTAAGACTGGTTTTGTGGTCCAGGGTCATGTATACAAGTTGCACAGATCCGTTCAAGCAAACACAAAACACCATCATGGTAACACACAACACGTAAATGATGCAATAAGCATTCATTAAACAACAGAAGATGCAACATAAAACCCTAATCAGGGCTCGACATTAACGCTTGTCCGCTTGTCCGGGACAAGTGGATTTTGTGAAGGGGCAAGTGAAAGAGAATTGTACTTGCCCGACCAGGCAAGCAACCTGATTAAAACATCAGTAACAAACAATTACTAGGGCAGCACTGAAACTTTGGTAAGAATGATTCTGATTTTATTACTTTCAGTGTAAATGGTGACTGATAACGGATAATGTATTGACAGTATCAAGGTTGCATCAGTTGAGGCTCGTGCAGCTCACGGAGAAATCAAAACTAATAGGTGCACCAGCACACACAAAGAAACAAACATAAACAAACATACTGCGATAGAAAAAAAGATAAATATTCTATATAACATATGATATAGGTAAGCAACATCACACGACCAAGCACAAGCACGATTGCAAATGTGACATGGATTTTATACAACAGTAGTTAATATTAACTGGCTTACATAGACACATTATTGACCGTTTTTGCTAAAGAAAATAGTTCTAAGCAAAGCCACAGCTGAACAGTTGCGTATCTCCGAGCAACACACAGCAGTGTTACTTGATAATTCACATAACTTAATATTCACATAACCGATCCAGTCTGATACCAGCACAGTTTTTTTTTTTTTTTAAATCAATGTATATTTTCTATACTTCTGTGTTGACCTGATCGTCACTCTTTTGTGTGTTAAACACAATATACTACATATAGATAACTTCAATTTGTTAAAAATAACAAATGAAAAAATATATAATCATAATCTATGACAAAATACTATTATAAACTAGGTTAGTGGATAATTCAGCAGCAAAAGATACTCTAGAAAAATCATGGGTGCACAACCATTTTATAAAACCTTGTGAAACATTTTTATTTACAAATAAAAGTGAATAAGTGCATGACTAAATCTGGTAAAATGTAACAACACATTGCTCTTTGTATTGTAAAATACATTCATGAAAAAACAAGCAAATGCATTTATATATAAATATAGCTATACTATAAAATTAAAATACAGCAGGAAATGCCAGTATGGGAGCCGATACCGATACTCAGTATCGGGTCGATACATCCCTAATTTTAAGGCAATGGGTTTCCTCTTTTTTTTTATTTTTTTATTTTATTTTATAAACTTAAGTCAACTTATCACTTTTTACAGCGTAGGTGCTGCTTTTGGAGCGGTAAAAATATGGATTCCTCAGTAACGCTGTACACAAAGCAGCACTGCACTTACAAATGCTGCCTTATCAGGCATTACAGGCATGATGAAATAGAAATGAGACCAATCGAACCAATCACCGCAGATTAGCGTCACACAAAGGAGGAAAAATGAATCTTTGAGCGAATCGTTTGGGAGTCCTTGTGTTTTTTGACCTGATGCATGTCAGCCTGTTGTTGGGGACTCCCAAAACCAAAATATGAACCTTTCATTACCCATAATAGGGGCACTTTAATGTCGAGCCCTGCTACAAAACTGATAACAAAATCAGTCAAGAAACATGATTACTTAAACAAAATTATATCAAATGTGGAGTGTAATGCAGTGAATAGTGGGAATATCGGTTTACAGTTTTTTGACTATAAATTATACATTGACTTGTTATTTTTTACTTCTGAAAACTGTAAATTTAACAGCATTTTACTGTAAAATACCCTTTTTTTTTCTTTTTTTCCCCCTTCTCCACCTGTCTCAAGCCTCTAAAATCAAACCTGCCCATGTCACGTGAAAGTGATCCATGCTCGCCCCCGTTTTTGCTGCTCTAGGGAGAGTTCTCTCAAACTCACAGCGGGGGCTGAACACTGGAGACCGCTGCCTAAAATTAGCTGATGGGAGGACGGCCAACTCAGTTTGACTTCTATAGATGGTGAAGTGCGCTGGCAGTCAAAGTGAAATAAGGCAGAGCAAAATACTAGAGATCACTTTAGCGCTCAGTCAAGGTCACTGTCTTCCAGCGTCAGCTGTTTTGTTGCTTTTAGAAGCGGGAATATAGATAGACAGGAGTTTAAAAAAGAGGGTGTGTTCCAGCAATCCCAGAAATTTAGTCCCACATCTTTTGTTAAAAATGCAACTGGAATTTTATGAAAATAGCAAGCAAGAAAATAGCAAGCAATCAAATGAACTTTTCTGCATTTTAAATGCTTATGATAATAAGAAGACTTGTTTTTTAAATAAGCTCCAAAAAGGATGAAAAAGTGGCTAATATTGTCATTTAGACATGACATATTGTTCCTTTTAATGTTAAATGTTAACAACATTTCTGGAGCCAGTGTTTGAGGTACAGAGCAGGCTCTTGTCATATTGATGGTTTTTCCATGATCATTTGGCATGAATGAACATGGACTTGGTATCTTTCTGACCCTGCTCTGTTTGAGTTGGAAACTTTGCCTCATCAATCATTTATCTGCTAACGTTGGCAACATCGCAAACAAGGGCAATCAAATTCTGTCCTGTAAGAGGAACAAGTATATTGTCGTCTTATATTCTTCGTTCACTGTCATTTCATTTATATTTTATATAAAGGGTCATATTTCTCCTGACATCATCTGTTCCCCTCTTTCTATGGCTTTGAACAGGTTTTTATATTTATCTAAATGCCTGTTCAAGTATAATCAATCTTGTGTATTGTAACTTTGAGCATGTGAGAAACTTTTGAAAAAAGGGCAGAAAAAAAGCCTTCCTGACTTACCAATCACAGTGTAGTATATCAAGGATTCTTGGTCTTGTTGTCAAGGCCTGTTTGAGATGTTATCAAAGATCAGCTCTCACCAAGGACAGAGGCAAAAAGTAGAATTGTTTTTTTTTTCCCCCTGTTAAAGCACCTATGTAATATCGCACTATGTTATTACAAGCTTGTACAGCTGTTATTAATACTTCAATAACACAAAGGGCCTATAAAAATCACTGGACCATGGTGCTGCTGTGTTTGACAGTGAGCGATAGATATGAAGAAAATAATAATTGGTGGATTTCAGTGTTTCCCTCAGGATTTTGTAAGACTATGGGCAGTGAACCATGGTCCATCTAGGGGGTCGGGGATTTTCCTCCCAGAAGAAAGAAAGATTTGAAAGCAAAATTAAGACATCCAAATCCATTTCAGGGACTGGATTAAAAAAAAAAAGCCCATGTTCTATGCCATTTACATTGGCTTGTACCATAATTTTAAAGTGGACTCAAAGTCTCTCCTTAATTGTGTTAGTGTCTCAGTCCATATTACATTAATGCTGTTATTGTTATTATCATACCTAAGACAGTAATATTACTTTTGAAATACAACTGCACTGTAAAATAAATATAAATCAAACATGGATATTTCATTTATAATACAATTTTCATTTTGTCATTATTTTGGTGGAAAACTGCAGGTTCTGTGAAAGCAGATGCACAAATGAGCAACATCACATGAGTAACCATTAGATATGGCTGTATATCGACACGGCTGTGATTTGGCCGTTGGCATGAGGCAGAGTGCTGTAGGTGATGTTGCGTTTATACAGCAGTTCGACGGCACTTGTGTGTAAATACAGAAGAAACGACAACAGTGTGTCTTTAAAAACCCTCTTTTGTACGAAACTACTTCGTTCCACCAGGGATTAAAATCTCAAGTTGACAGTTTAACAGCTGAGCCCAAGCCTCCGCTACTAATTTGAAAATGTCACTTTAGAACTACTAATGAAGGAACAATGTAATGAAAATCACCATCATAAACACTAGGGATGCACCGATACCACTTTTTCTAGTGCTCGCCCGATATTTTTGGTACTTGTCGATACCGAGTACCGATACCGATATTTTCATTGCATTTGTGAATTTTTTTAAATGCTGGGTACAGAAACCAAAAGAGTATGTATAATGTTAGTTGGTTAACTTAATTTATCAAATAGATAGTCAAACCAAAATTTATTCAGACACCTTCAACATTTCTCACATTATCACAGTATATTCGCTGTAGTTTATAGTAGTAAAATATGACAATAACTCAGAGTTAAACTGTGTCAGAACAAATTCAGCTCGATAATATCAGATAACTTTGATAGAAAGGTATGTGATGGATTACAATCAACCAAAATTATTCAGACAGCTGTTAGTATGACAATATTTACACAACTATCAATACTTTGTCAGGCAACCCTTGTCAGACAGCCTGTAGTCTCCTGGGCATGCTGTCAACCAGGTTCATTCAGTTTTTTTTCCCAGACTCAGTCTGAATAATGTTTGGTTCCAAATTTGTATCAATTTTATTGGTAGTCGACTGTATGAAGAATTTTTGGACATAATATGTCTCAGTTTACTTTATTTTGCTATCCTCACTTACATAAATGAACTATAGTGTCCTGTACCCACTGGTAAAAAATATCAAAAATTATATTTGGTCTCTGAATAATTTTTGGTTTGACTGTATATACTTCGGTTATTTTCACACTTAATTATGCACATTAAAATGTATTTTACAAGTTTTTGTTACTTTCACTGTTCATTTTTTTTTTTTTTGCTCTATGGTACATCATCTTTAATTCAGTTGCATTAGAGCTGCTAAAATCACACGTTTTGCTGTAATAATGCAGGGAACCACTCGTTATAAATCTCCTAACTGTGATATTTTCAGAAATAGAAGTCTTTCTTTCTAATGCAGAAACTCTCATGAAGCAAGCAAAACATACACAGCGCGCGCACGTATTTGTACTGATGCAGAATAAGAGGGACAGTACAGTCTCGCGCATTTCACACAGGCTGCTAGTTTCACTTTCGCCAGAAAGTCGTGTATGCTTAAGGTTGAAAATAAATTATTTATTTTATAGTGAATGCCCCTATAAATTCTTATATTTACGATTCAGTTTTAATCCAAGTGATGCATGCTTTGTGAGCGAACATCAACAAAGACCACAGAAGTGCGCGCGCGCTCGCTCTCTCTCGCTCTCCCTCCCTCCCTACCTACCGTTAAGTAACTTATGCATTGTTTTTGACATATCCGACCGAACAACAAACGTTCCAGTGATGTCTGTGAGAAAAGTATATTCACTCGACAAGCTCGCGCATCTGCGCCTGCGTGCACTCAATCCACTCAGCGCTTTACTTTTCAGTTCGCGCACATCAGCTATAAAGGCATTAATACTGAATGTTTAACATTATTCTTTGCATACATCTGCTTCGTAGACATCCTTAATCTCTAATAACTCCATTCTTCTGCATGTTGTCCTGTTTCTTTGTCTGAATATGGCACTTATCAAATGCTGTGAGGTATCGGCTCTTGGTATCGGGGCATTTTAACAAGTACGAGTACAGGAGCTCAGTATCGGGCCGATACCCGATACCAGTATCGGTATCGGTGCATCCCTAATAAACACACACAGTTTCCCCAATAAGAAATACTATTATTAAATGCTACTTTTATAAAAAAATATTACTTACTGAGTAATAAACAACAACAACAGCCATAATTAAAGTTGCTAGGCAATGCAGTCAAAAGTACAAAGGCAGTGCTCTGATATACAGAATTGAAGTCACAAATATAATGTGATGAGATTTTGCCCTCAGCCAAAACTATTTGCTATGAAACAAATAATAAAAGACAGTATGAGTCATTATAATCAGTAATGATTTCGTCCCTCGTTTATAGTGGGTTTTATTGTTTCAGTCTCGTTGCACCGGGTAAGGGGCATAACATTTCCGTCACACGCTTGAGGTATTCGGCCAATCACAATGCACTGGATAGCTGGCCAATCAGAGCACACCTCACTTCTCAGAACGATGAGCTTTGTAAAAATTGATGAGTACAGATTGAGATTAAAAAAAAAAAAAAAAAAAAGGTTTTTACATTTGTTCACACTCTTGACTTAATGTCTTTGTTTGACTTTTAGTATATTTCAGAGCATAACATAACTTTTTGATTGACATTAACACTGTTAAAGGGATGAATTTGACCAGGGGAATCGCAACAGAAGTGGGTTTAATGGTAAATGTTTCATTCATTCATCTAATATTATTAAATATTAAAGCACGTTTAACTGTGTTTATATAAATAGGTTAAAATGAGAATGTATTCTGCTTTATAAGAGAGTGAACTTTTTATAATATTCATATTTTGCATAGAATGGTGTTTTAAATTTGAAATGTAATTTCCCATTTTGCTCGGACTATTTCTTGTCTCTTCACTCCGCTTAACTTGTTTGACCTCAATTAACTCGACTGGGAACAGTTTGCAACATGTTATTAAATTTACTTGAACTGTCCTTTAAATCGGCATACTGTAAGTAAACCAGATGTTAGGACTTTATGGGAATCCCTCCTACAAAGTCACAGAGTTAGGAATTCACCCCCCTCACTCTGGGATTCTTTATTAGTCTTTGTTTAGTTGCACTTCCCAGAAGTGGTCTCAAAAGAGAGCTATGATGTGACTCAGAAATATCCGGCTTATTTTCCTTCATCACTGTGGCTGTAAGCTAGAATAAGAAATAAAGAGTAGGTGAATAACTGGATTTAGGTTTTTATAAAATTTGAGGCTCCTTATTTTTTAATTCCATGTGGTATTCTAAAACCATATGAATTATAATAAGTTTCAATAAGTTCAGTCCTATGGAAGGACCCCCCACTTCAGATTGCCTTCCTGTGATGAAGGTGTTTTCTGTTTGTTCACTTGATCCGAGCAGGTTTCCTCAGTTTGCTTATGAAGTTCGTGTTCAGATGTTTGTTGACAGAAGGCCATGCTGGAGACATGAAGGGTATGTTTGTCACTTACCTTTGCTCAAATATCGAAGCCCTTGTTTACCACAAGAGTACTGTTTTGCTTGGATTTGCTCAGATGCAGTAGATCTGGATTTTGATTGAATTTCAAGATATTATTCATCTCCAGGTGTTTTTAGATATGTTATTGCCTTTGTTTGTTTTTCTTAATCTATATGTATGTATGATCTCTGCCTGCTTTCTGGAAACTTTATAGATACAATCTTGAGGATGTCTTGTTTAGGAATGTATTTACACTTGCACTGAAAACCTTGAAAGTAGCTTTACAGAGTAGCTGGGAATTTCCTCCGGTCTCTGCAGAATGCTTTCCCGACAGGACTGCCATCTAGTTCCAACCTGTCTGTGACTCCGTAATATCAAGCAGTAGGTTTCATATTGCATTCATATTTAACTTTTCGTGTGTAAGTGCAACACAACATCTTCAACCTGCCAAGGAGTTGTTGTGTCTGTGTTACTAAGATAATGGTTTTAAGGTTTATCTTTTTTGGAGGGTTATACATGATCATGATGGTGTCTGGTGTAAAATCTGATGTTCTTCAGTATCCTCAGGTAATATGGCTCCAGATGAGATTCCCTATTAGCATGCTATTCCTTGCTCCTCTAAATATAGTAACATTGCTTTCAAAAGCCTGAGGTTTGTGGAAAGGTAGCCTTCTGTGGTTGCTTTTTACTGTCATCCCCTTGGTGACATTGCAAATTTTTTTTTTATGTTTTTACTAAGATAAAACTTCACATTAGCACGATCATGAACATTTCCTTGAAGTTTACAGACTTGCACAAGGTTCGTGCCACCCAGCTACTTATCAGGGAACACTCTAAAGTAACTCATGGATGTTTGCTTTCACAGATTGCACACTAAGTCCACAATTATGAGAGAGGGACGAAATCACAGCGGTGAAGTTAGACCTGTAATTCTCTCTATAAACCAGTGTGTAACAGGAAGGCTCTTAAACTGGGTTTAACTTGCTGTTCACTTTTGAATTAAGTTCAGACAAAATTAAAATAGTCATTTCTTCACCCTCATGCTGTTCCAAATATATATATTTATAGTATAACTTTGTTCTGAAGTGGTTTGTTCTGTTGATATTCAATGAATATATAATAAATGTTTAATAATAAAAGATGACTTGACTTGACTTGACTGGACCACCATCACAACCGTAGGTGTTGTTTGATTACTCGTTTATTATTTATTACTCCAATGTTTTATGTATCAGACTACAAGTAAATATTCTGGAAACAGACCCACAGGTGTTGTGTAGATATAGTATGGCAGATGCGTGTTTGTGTCCCACTCTTGGGTTAAAGAAAAGTAACCCTGTGAGGCAAGAGGATATTTTTAATGCCAATGCAAAAATAGTTGGGCACTGATGGTGTCATATGTGTCATACTATATTGTAACTGTAAGTGCATGGAGCTGATTTTAGATCAGCATTTGGTTTGATTTTTCTGTTATGACATGCATGTTATCCAGAGTTATTTCAGGTTTAAACATGCAGTCTCTGTTGCCAGCCTATTGATTCTAATTAAAAATGGTGCATTTTTAGAATTTATTTAAAAAAAAAAAAAATCAAAGGTCCCAGTTTATATTAGGTGGCCTTAACTACTGTGTACTTACATTTGAATTAATCATTTGGTACAATGCACATATTGTGTACATACATGTTTTTACATTGTACTTATATTTTTAAAAATACCTATGTGTAATTACATCTGTAATTAATTTCTGTAATTAAACTGATAATTACACTGTTGACCCATCCTTTACACCTTAACCCACCCTTAAACCTACCCATACCACCAAACCTGTCCCTAACCTTACTCATATCCCACCTCAATAGCAGCAATAGTGTTTTGCAATACAATATGAACATAGTAAGTACATTGTCCTTATTTTTTGATGTAAGTACATAGTAGTTAAGGCCACCTAATATAAAGTGTGACCAAGTCAAATATTAGAACATTTCATGTTTTATTTTATAATATGTTACCATGGCATTTTGGAGCTTGATTGTTTGGTTGGTACAGCAGTTGTACGTAGACACTGCATATGGACAGATTGTGTTAATTTAAAGGTGCCATAGAATGCATTGATACAGTATTTTAAATTGTTCTCTGATCTCTACATAGAAGGTATGTGGCTCAGGTAAGGGCAAAAATTCTCCAGAAACGGTTTTACATGTCCATTTACAAGCCTAGGATTTCTCCCTAGAATGAAACGGTCTGTTATTGGCTTATTTAGAAGGTTCATGAATAATAATGTTGAGCTCTGCTCTGATTGGCTGTTTCACAGTGCGGCTCATTTCAGTAGCACACAGCAGGAAGGAAACACAGGGAAAATATATATTTCAATACTTTCTCGCGCAGTTATATCATTGGGTATCTATACTGTAAATAAAATGCGGGCATCAGGGAGCTGCTGTTAATATACTGGGAATTCAAACTGCTTTCAAATGCACGATCACTTTTTAGTTTCACTTTCAATCTTTTTTAAGGTCAGATGCTTGTCAGTGTTGATCAGAATCTGTAAATCATTCGCCATCATCCTCAGTCATCTCTCCTTACTCTTGAAATCTTGTGTAATGTAACAGGCTACTGATAGCAAGGAGCTAACCATGTCCCTTTAGTGGCTTGCGTTATTTTATTAGAACGCGTTATTTGCTTTCCGTCCCTTTCTGAATACACACAAACCCATCCCTGCACTTCACATCCCCTGCACAGCCTGGAACATAACATTTATTTCCATGATCGGTCATTTTCGCTGTTGTCCTCGCTTGTTTCTTCACAATACCTGCAGAACTTAGGATGGTTCGGCTGGCGTCTGGCGTAGAACATGGGCTGGTATTCGTTATGCAAATGTTGGGGGCGTAGCTATTAGTGATCCTGACTGTTACGTCACAGTCGGTGTTATGTTCTGATTTTCAGTGGTCTTTTTTTATTCAAGAGATTTTATATAAGAAGGAGGAAACAATGGTGTTTGAGCCTCATGTCATGTACAGAACTGTTATTATTCAACTATGTCAAAGTAAATACAGTTTTCCATTCTATGGCACCTTTAAAATGCAGTGTGTGCCCAATAATGAATAATGTCTTTTGTTAGGTTAATTTATAACTATTGTAGTGTATTATTAACAGCTTCCCCACCCTTGAAAAACAGACACTGGTCTACACTGAGGAACAACCCACCCTCAGCTTTCATTACTGTACGCAGTCACTCTGGGCAGATATTTGCACTGCCGTGGCCCGTGATTATTCAGTGCTGCTCAGAGATAGATCAGATATATGGACGGAGATGCCATTATTGGATCGGCTCTCACATGTTTATGAGGGAGAGACGATATATGATAACTGCAGTGGATCATCACCCAGTGGCTGGTGAATAGGCTGCTTTATGCATGGAGACATCAGGAAGCTCTCTGAACTCCTTCGATTGATATAAGCAAGCTTGTAGGAAGAGGCTTAACCCTACAAAACCGACGGGAGTGCCTGCGCTCTGTTTTGCGTATCTCTGTTTAAAAGCCAATAGAAACCGAAACCAAAAAGGTAGCGCAATAATTCTTTTTGCCTACAAAATCAGAGATGATACACATTCAAATCAAGCCTACAGCATGTTCCTGTTGCGTTGTTTTCACCCTCTAACAAGTCTGCACAAATTGCATAAAACGCGTTTTCAACAAAAAACACTAACAAAACCATTGCACGTCTTTGCACACGTTCTATAAATCTGAGGTTTCTAGTTACCTTTTCCTACGACTACTATGATGTAATCAGGTTCTGTCCACTATGACCCCAAGGTTTGTCGCATGTGGTGACGTCACAAGCCGCGACATTTGACTTTCATTTGCTATGCATTCTATTCGTCACTCTCTCTCTTTATCATTGCAATCTGTTGCTTCATCTTTTCTTTTTCACACATGCACACAAATGCATCTTTACAAATGCAAGCACAATCACACACAGTTCTGATAAATTACAGATTTTAGAGTAGTGTAGCTGATTATTTTATATTGTCTTTTTTAGTTGTTCAATCAACATTGCTCTCAAAAGCAATATGTTATCAGTTTGACTTCACAACGTACTGTTTATAAAAATGAGTATGTCTCTCAAACGAATTTATATAATCAGTCCAAATCAATTGCATGTAGTTTCAAAGTCTTTTATGCAAGTTACATTGACAAGTTTGAGGTTGACATTTTTGATATTTCTGCATAGATTTTCTTTTTTTGTTGGTTTATTGCACTTTTGAGCTATTTATTTAGTAACTATGGATTTCTTACATACTTAGCCTTCAAATTGGGGGTGTAAGGATTGTATTGATATATGGCATTTGAAAATACTCAAAAGAATGACAGCACAGCATGTAAAAATACTAAGATATACTCTGGCGGAATTGTTCTATGGCAGGTCTTAAAGGGTTAATGCAGAGTTTTTCGGGCTAAATGTTGTTATGCATGTCCCACATTAATGCACCAGGGCCTAAAAGGACCTCCAATATTTGTTTCCCCTGTTGGTATCTACCTTCCTAGTCAGCATCCAAATCGAAATGGATCCTCATATATGACCGTCACTCATGCACACCTCACAAATGGCACTTTTCAAGTCAGGTAAAGCCCAAAGCATACTTTGATAGTGTTGACACAATTAAATCATCAAAACGGTAGATTCATACCGTACGTGCACAGTCTGAATTGTCTAATTATACATACTAAGTATGCTCAGCTTCATTTTAAAGGAGAAAATTTGTTCATAACGTGGTGAGAAATGCTGCAGATACTGGACAAATAAAACTTTATTGTAGGGCTTGGTGATAAGTTAAAAATGTATTTATTTTTTATTTATTTTTTTTTTTGCAACAACAAAGCAAGTTATTTGAAGAACAAAGAAATGCATGAAGACCAAAGAAACACATTACACAGAACAAGTAGTTTGTGTTTTCATGCCAAGACTTAATGAGATGGTCACCCAAAAAATGAAAATTCTGGGTAACACTTTATTTTAGGGTCTCTTAATTAGTTGCTTATTAGCATTCATATTACTAGAATATTAGCCATTTATTAGTAGTAATTAAGCACATATTAATGCCTTATGCTACATGACCTTATTCTACATCCCTAATCCTACCCAATTCCTAAACTGAACAACTACCTTACTAACTATTAATAAGCAGCAAATGAGGAATTTATTGAGGGAAAAGTCATAGTTAATAGTGAATTAGTGTTCCCTATTCTAAAGTGTTACCAAATTCCGTCATTGTTTACTCCCCTTCTACTTGTTCCAGACTTGTATTAGTTTCTTTCTTCTGTTGAGAACAAAATAATGTATTTTGAAGAATGATGTTAACCAAACAGTTGACAGTAGCCACTGGCTTGCATAGCATTTTTGACTACTTTGAAAGTCGATGGCTACCATCAACTCTTTGGTTAGCAACATTCATCAGAATATCTTATTTTGTGCTCAACAGGAAAACAAGAACTCATACAGGTTTGAAACAACTTGAGGATGAGTAAATTATGACAGAATTTTCATTTTTGAGTGAGCTATCCCTGTTAGGTTTTGTCCTGTCCATTTCCGTTGATATCACTGTCAGTCATCACATTTTCCGATTCAGTCCTACTGCAGTGTGTGGCTATTAGCATGAGAAATAAAAATAAAAAAATCCAGGAAAATCACTCCCTTCATAATCACTACAGCTGTTAATAACAGAATCATTTTTTTTTTTTTTGTACTTTGTTGGTATACTTGTGATTTACACAATATTCCCTATTTTAATCATAGAAATGTGTTTGCACTTGTGTATAGAGTGACCGTAATCCGTCAGACAGACTTACTCAGATGAGTGCTGACTGGAGCAGCATCACGGTCTCACATGGAGAGACCTTAATGCCGTTCAATGAGATCACTGTGGTGATTTGTTGCTAAGCAGTCACAGGGCTTCCTGCGTCACCATGGCTACACTTAAAGTAGAGCTCACTGACCTGGTAACCCACGTAAAGCCAATCCTACCCTAAACATGCATTGCCTGTGCCTTTACAAAGTTATGTTTTAATATTAAATATAAATATTAGTGTTTTGTTTGTGCCTGTTTAAGCTCTGCACAGTTTGATCCATTGAATTGAAGATTAATCTTTAATTTAAATATTCATGTTTTATTTACTATTATTACACGTCTCTCTGAAATACTTGATTCTGATTGGTCAGTTGCGATATTTCGAGGTATGTTTTCCCTGATTACAATACTGAATAAGATACCGCTCATCCGGGCATTTCTTTCACATCTCTCATATCACATCACCACACTCTCTCTAGTTTCATTCAAACACAACTACTATCATCTTGCACCTCAGTTATCGACTGTATTTACTGTAAAATGAAACCAGAGGACTTCAATATTAATAGTAGTTTGTCTTGTTGCCAGAACGATTGTTTTGTATATTGTACTGGCTTTGGTCAAACACCCAGTAGTGCACAACACAACAAAATTTCCACAACATAATGAAATTGCCACAACGCATGGGACTAATTTTGTTGTTTTGTAGCACGTTTCCGTTGTGTTGTGCTAATTTTGTTGTGTTGTGGCTTGTTTACTTGTGTTATGGCTTGTTTCTGTTGTATTATGCTAGTTTCATTGTGTTGCGACTTGTTTCCATTTGTTGCTGCTTTTCTGTTATTTTGTGTTAATTGTATTACGTTGCGGCTTGTTTCCGTTGTGTTGTGGATTTCGTTGTGTTGTGCTCTACTGGGCCACCATTAGTCTCACATAGCCCGACATTCAGACTGACGGGAGAAGGTTTGGGAACCTTGGCTGCTTTGAATGTTCATGGCCCACCCAAGAGGCCATATGACAGACGTAAAGCAATCAATCACATTTAATTTTGTGCCGTTTGATGCTTATGGGCGTGAAAATGTCCCCACAATAATAGTAATAATAATAAAACTATTGGACGTATTTTTAAAAATTCTACGAACTTTACATATTTCACATACTTTAGAAAATCTAGTGTTTAGTTGATCCCGATAAGCGCTCACTGTCACAGTAAACACGACGGCTTTGTTCTACAACGAGGGGGTTTGGTGCCATGGCATCTTGTTTCCAGACGGAACGTTAAAGGACGCCACATGCACGTCTCCCAGAAATTCTGTAGAATTCAACCAATCAGTTGACGACTTCAAAACTCTTGAAGTGTTTCCAGTAAAGTGTGCCTGTGAGCGTGACGTCTGAGGCTGAGACTAGGTCACCGTAGCTTTGAAATAATAAACCGGTATTTTTAAAAAAAATGTGATTCATATCATCATATTTCATGTGTGATTACTTATGTGCCAAGTAGCCATGTAATAAGTGGGATTACGCAAATCCAGCCAGTTGTTGTCACAGAATAAATTCCTGAAGGGTCATGCCAACCCCGCCATAACAACTGGCTGGATGTACATGTATTGTCCCTTATATATTTTTCCTTTATGTTGTAAAACCCTTCTAGGGATGGCTAAAAATATCAAACTTTATTTATAATGATTTGATCAAATATTTTTCTTTGTAATTACTTGTTTTTTTACAGTTGATGCATCTTGTACTAGCGTATCTCCTGTTCTGCTGATGTTACAGAGTTGGTGCCGAATTCTAGCAGCCACCCTGCACACAGACACACTATCCACCGCTTCTGTCACTCATTGTATCAGTTTTATGGGCTTGCACTATACAAATGGAAAAGAATGTTCTAAATTCCATGACTGTGTGCCGCTCTCACTGAAATTAAATTGTCCTTGTGAGTAACCTTTTCCAGGCAGTTCTGTGCACTTTTTCCAAAGCCCAGTGCTATACAGTTCAGTTTTGTCAAGTTAACCAAGTCAGTTTGGTTGTATAATATATTCTCTAAATGCATATTATACTGTTTGATCTTATTGTGAACAATTGGCCACACTTTATTTTAAGGTCCAATTCTCGCTGTTAACAAACCACTAACTATGACTTTTGCC
Organism: Acrossocheilus fasciatus; assembly: GCA_036784905.1. NCBI lineage: Eukaryota > Metazoa > Chordata > Actinopteri > Cypriniformes > Cyprinidae > Acrossocheilus > Acrossocheilus fasciatus. The sequence continues at coordinate 24,760,295 of CM071955.1, read as the reverse complement.
TCAATAAATGTCTCATTTACTGCTTATTAATAGTTAGTAAGGTAGTTGTTAAGTTTAGGTATTGGGTAGGATTAGAGATGTAGAATATAGTTATGCAGAATATGTGTACTAATAAACAGCCAATATGTTAATAATAGGCAAGCAACTTGTCACTAGTGAGAATCGGTCCCTATATTGAAGTGTTACCAAACAAGCCTAATGGTGTGTGTGTGTGCGCTCACTGCTGTGTGTGTGCACTTTGGATGGGTTAAATGCAGTGCACAAATTCCGAGTATGGGTAACCATACTTGGTCACATGTCACGTCACTTTCACAATTCATCTATATGTTCAAATGATTGAGAGTTTGTGCAAAATAATTGAACTGAAAGGAATTCAGTGCCAATACAGAAGCCTAGTTCTCACAGTTTGTAGTCTGAGGGTGATATTTAAAGGTAAATTTTGAGAGTTTCTTTCATTACAGTGACCCAGTTTTTCTTATTGGTGTTTTTGTCATCACAGGGCTCCAGAGATCATTCTTGGCCTGCCTTTTTGTGAAGCCATAGACATGTGGTCGCTGGGATGTGTGATTGCTGAGCTCTTCTTGGGCTGGCCCCTCTACCCAGGAGCCCTTGAGTTTGACCAGGTAATTCCTCTAACTTGCTGTATCTTTCTTCTCCTGTCTGGATGAATCTCACGAAACCTGCCCAGAACCAGAACCACTGGTGATATTTGTCATACACGGGAGTCACTTTCTGCGAGCAGAAATGAGATTTAAATTCTCTCTGCTGCAGCACATCAGTCCCGCTTATCAGGAAAGTGAGCGATATGCGGTTTGACCAACTTATACGTCATTAATAAAGGCTCACTTCTGTGATTTAGTATGTTTGCATTCACACCATAAGCAAACCGTACCAGAGTTTGGTTGAACCATGCCCTAGACCACCAGGGGTTCCCAAACTTTTCCACTCCACGACCCACCTAGACAAGTATGATCTATTTCGAGACCCACCAAAATATTTGAGAGAGAATTTTCTTTTAAAAGTTTTCGTAACAATTGAATTTTCCAGCGCATGCAGTCTTATGCGGAACACAGTACAGTGAAGTGAGCGAGTTTCTGCTCATTAATTATGTGAACCGAGCCTTTTAATAATGAACCGTCGCTCTGAGACTCTCACTGTTATTGCAACTAAGTGCTCGCCCGCGCTTCAAAATATGCAACTGATATTTTAAATCACAGCCTTTGTGATTCGAAAATCGCACAAAGCAATATCGCAATTCGTTATTAATGTTGGTATATCGTACAGCCCTAGACTGAACTCTGTGTGGGTGTCGTGAAATGTAAATTTAGCTGCAGCCAAGTGACTTTGCGCGACCCACAGTTTGAAAACCCCTGCCCTAGACTTACCCTTTTTAGGCGGAATCTGGTACGCTCCCTGGTTCAGAAAATGGCATTCACATTATCATGTTGACAACTTCATGTCAGGTGCACTTGAAATAGAATTTTCTACAGATAGTGGGTTAATAAAGAAAAAAGTTACTTGAATCATGTTGTATTTACGTTTTTAAGTTAAAAATTTTAAAAATCGAGATCCGGTCAAATGTTCTGAAAAAAATCGAGATTTTCAATTTTTTGCTTGTTCGTTGCTTAACAAACCAAACCGTGACGTCAAATGAACCTGGCTGAGCACTAAAATGCTAGTGTGATAACCCTAAAACCCTACAGAAATTGTGACGGACCTCTGTTTGTTTTATGCAAAATGCAATTTGAATATTATAAATTATATATTTTAGATAACACTGTCACACTTTATTTAAGGTCCAATTCTCACTATTAGCAAATCATTAACTACAACATTTACCACAAACTCCTAATTTGCTGCTTATTAATAGAAGCCAATCAGAATATGGGGATGATTAGGAGGCCATGATGATGGACAGAGGCCAATGGGCAAACTTGGCCAGGATGCTGAGGTTACACCCCTACTCTTTTTTGAAGGACATCCTGGGATTTTTAATGACCACAGAGAGTCAGGACCTCGGTTTAACGTCTCATCCGAAAGATGGTGCTTTTTTGACAGAATAATGTCCCCATCACTATATGTGCTTTATAAGTACTAATAAACAGCCATTATATTAATAAAAAGCATGGTAATAAGCAACTGGTTAATAGTGGGAATTGGTCCCAATACTAAAGTGTTACCAATAATAATAATAGATTTTCTTTTGATTTTGGGTTTAAATGTGACCTAGACATGGTTTCATGCGATTCACCATATTTATCCTTATCTGTTTGTCTTTCAAATCTTGTTTTATAGTCTCTTTGATACACTCTCTCTCTCTCTCACTCTCTCTCTCTCTCTATCTCCCTCTCTCATACACATACACTCTAAATGTTTCTTCTTGATTGCGAGTTCTCCATATTTCTCCTCCTCTTGACGTAATCTGTTTAGCACAGGGCCGTGGTATGTGCTGTCAGGCCCAAACAATCTCCAGAAGAATTTTCACGGCCGCTTCTTAGCGGTTGTGTTGGCGTACAAGTGTCAGCGTGTGGGTGTTTGTTGTGCGCGCTCATGCTGCGTCTGCCTGTGTGCGCATGGTTTATGATCTGAACATTTTCTAGTTTTCGGGCCATACTCCCCCTGCTGCTGGGCCCCTGAATGCCCCAGGGTGAAACTGAGAAGAGGGGGCATTACCAAGTCTCTGTGTGTCTGCATGTGTTATAGATATGCAGGAACAAGCCCAGATTAGAACACTGTTTCTGGGGAGGGTTTGGAAGGCAGAGTCCCAGCAGCCACTGACTTGACATAGCAGTTGGCAGCATTAGCAGGGGGTTCGGTGGGTTTTCCTCTTCCTTTTGGCTGGGCTGTTAACACAGCTGGGAGGGGGGTTATGGATTTCAAGATGCCAGTGGGTGTCATGAACTGTCAGTCTAAAAGCTACATGCCCTTATTGCTCATATATAACCCTCTATTATGCCAGGAAGTCCTCTTAAGCCCATGAGAATTTGGTCTGCTGGGAATAATTCTTCTCCACTATCACAGCACACTAGCTTTAACTCAACAACACCTGTGAGAAGAAAAGTTAGAATTTACCCATCTGCTTAAAATGTGTTGTTGTTTTTTTTCAAGGATAGTGGATCAGAATGTACCCATTCCTGATGTGAGATTCCACTGTCTCTAACTCCATTAGGATTATTTTTTTTCCTGAACAACTAGGCAGTGGAGCACATGTGTTTTTCTGGGTTTTTTTGTGTTATCTGTATGGAATGAAGTAGTACTCCATTTGTTCTGAACAGAACAAAAACACCATAAAAGCATCATTCATAAGCTTTATTTCAAATAGTTTGATGTGATACATAACTATGTGCGAGGAACATACCTGATTTTTTTTTTTTTTCTTTCACAGCTTCTCAAAAACAAATAAATATAGTTTTAATGAGTTTAAATAATTAAATAAATGATTTTATAATATAGATAATTATATAATAGAATCCAATTGAGGCACTAGTCCATTTCTCATACTGTTATATATGGCTGGGCGTAATGGCAAGAAATTTAAATCTCTTTTTATTATTTTTTTTTTTTCCCCCATAATGTTTGACTGATTCAACTAGTCAACTTGAAAATGTAAATACAACATGATTCAAGTAACTTTTTCTTTATTAACCCACTAGCTATATAAAATTCTATTTCAAGTGCACCTGACATGAAGTTGTCAACATGATGTTAATGTTAACCCTCTGGGGTCTGAGGTGATTTTGGGGCCCTTGAGATGTTTTGACATGCCCTGACATTTGTGCTTATTTCAGCTACTTATACTATTGGCCAACATGCATTTATTTATTTATTTTTTCTGTGCTACAATAATATGTGAGCAAGACTGATGTATATGTTTTCATTTTTTAGAAAAAAAGATTGCGTGGTTAGTAAGTTTTTTTTTTTTTTTTTTGGGGGGGGGGGGGGTGTAGCTGAAATAAGGCCATAAAACACATACTGAATAGTTCTGAATAGGACTTTTGAGTAATCAGTCTTGTAGGCTAGAGTATCCATGTCAGAATGATGTGAAAATCATCTTGCTTACTCCTTCACAGAAAAAAAAAAAAATATTGATTTAAATTTTTAAAGACATGTTTTGTGATTGAAAGCCTATATGCGAGGGAGTGGCAATGGCCATGAATATTAAGTGATTCTCACCTGAGAGACAAAGGGCATTCCCCTAATGGCCCCCAATGGCCAGTATGACTGTGACTTTGAGGCAGGTAAGTGAGAATGTGAGGAGATTGGAAAATGTATTTATTTATTTTTATTATTATTTGTGTTATATTTACAACATAGTATAATCAAAACATACATAATGAGGGTCAAAGACACATTATTGTGCACACTGATCTAACCACAGAGATGTGAACAGACTTTTAATCATTCCTGCAACAGATTCTGTCCAACAAGTGAAACAAGTAAATCATACCTGATATTTACGTGTGTTATTTAAGTGTTTCTGCTTCTTTCCTTGGATTCAAGAAGAATAAAAAAAAACCCCATAAAAACATAATCAGTAGTCAAGGAGCTTGTTTTACCATAGAATATCAGTGTAGTTGAACATCTGATTTTGGTAAAGCGCTCTCAGAGGAAAATAGTTTGAAGAAAGTCATCAGGATTCATCTGTGGTGCAGGTATCTGATTCAATAAAATACTAACAAAAAAATAAAAAATAAAACATTTGTGAGCATGTTAATATCAGGAGCATCTGTATATATGTAGGTTTTGTAGCCATAGACCCACGCATGCTTTGTAATCTCATTAAAAAAAAAAAAATATCTGAGAAACTAATTATTGTTTAGCACATCATTAAAATCTATTTTTGAACAGAGTAGGCTATTAATAATAAACATGTTCTAAACATACTTAGACTTGTAGCATTGATCATGTTACAGTGCACACTCATATTACTTTTATTGTTTTGTGTAGAGCATGAAAACATCATCTCGCCATAAGAAATTTAAATGCAATGAATTGCCCATCATATTCAAAATGTTTTACTCAATTTCAAACATTGTAGTAAGGAATTATAGTTTGGGAGAAACCCAACTATGATTTTGTAGTCATATAGCCTAGTATTTAGGATTTTATAGTAGCCTTTGATATGATTCTGTAGCCATAGACTCACGCATGCTTTGTACTATAAAATAATGTATTTTGTACTATAAAAGGATGTACTTTGTACTATAAAAAAGGATATTATATATTTGAGAAACTACTTATTATTGTTTAGCACACTATTAAAATCTATTTGTGAACAGAGTATTAATAATAAACATGGTCTAAACATTCTTAGATGCGTAGCATTCATCATGTTGTAGTTCGGGAACAACCCAACTAGTAAATGTCAAGTTTGTCACAATAACATGTTAACTAATGCAAAAAAGAAACATTACTTACTCATCAGATTGATCTCCTCTACTGGATGAAATATTGTTCTTCTTTCAAGGGAAACGGCGCGAGCTGGGAGGGGGCGGGATTGCATTAGAGATAATGAGTTAGACGGGAAAGACTGAACATCGTGTTGGTTTCATATGGATTACTTTATCACAGAATATTTGTCTTCGATAAGACTTACTTCATTTAAAAGTAGACAGTTCAAGCCTTCTATAGATATAACTCCCGTGTCTGTGTGCTGAGTATTTGCTGAGTTAGTTAATTTTAGTGACGCGTTTCTAAAAGCAGTTCGCGGAGACGGAGAAGACAGAGAATTTGTTTTCTTTATTTGATAAAATCACAAAGTTTTGTTGTTGTTATGAGTGTATACAAATAAAAGTAGACCCTTTACTGATTCAATTGATGTATTGCTCTTATCTGTACAATCAAAACTGAAAGTGTAATTGAAGTTATTTTCGGCGTTATCAGGAGATGATGCCACAAAACGCGTATCCGCGTTTGTTGACTCCAGAGGGTTAAACAAATCACTTTGCAGAAAAGATGCATGAACTACAACTACATCTTGTACAAATTTGTGTTATACAGGTGCATTTTTAAATAATAATAAAAAATAATATGAGAGAAATTCTCAAGTCAAAGTAATTCACATTCAAAATGACTGAAGGTATAACACCTGTAGACTATTATTAACCATAAATCTTTTGTAAAAACAATGAACGGCAGCTTTCAGCTTGTCACCATGATGCAAACATGAAATATCAGACATACAGTAGTGGTTCTTTAAAGGTTTTTTATTCGATTGCGCTGCTTTTCCATAGTTTTTTTTTCTATGTAAACATGGACGCATTTGCGCTTGCAGTGTCTCATGCATGAAACGGCATTCTAAAAATGTGCCGCTCAAGTTAAAATAAGTTCAGCTCCCATCTTCTTGCAATTTTTTTTCCTATTCCACTGCACGCGTCGCCATTCTGTGTGAATGGCACCTAGCGATATGAGCTCGTCACATGTGAGCGGTTAAAACACATGCACCTACATGCGGTTAGATTGTTCTTTTCTCTTCACTGTTATCATTGGCATATTGTCAAAGTGTCTAATTCTAACATTTGGTAATATTTCTATTCAAAATCGCGATTCCTTGATTTCTAAAAAAAATAAATAAAATTGTAGCAAAACATTACGTTCAAATGAATCGATAAAATCAGAAAAATCGCCTATCCCTACTGTTATAACTTTGATGCCTGAATTAACTTTTGGCCGTTAAAGCGATTGATTGATTGATTGATTGATTTTATTTATTTATTTTCTTAAATGAATGTTGTAGTTCTAATTTGTTTTGGCAAAATAGAATTTTAATATATTTGACTTTTATCTATCAGTTTGTTAGCAACCCAACCTTCTGAGAATTCATAAGCATTATAAGCATCATTTCTTTTTTTTAATGACAGAAAATGTAAAATTTGTAAAACATCACCATGAAGGTCCACTCCCAACCATACCCCAAAATCTAACCTTTGGGGGGCAGCAGATGTAACAAAAATTTATTCGTCAGATCAGACCAAATCATATGTAATTGCAACAAATTTGTCAAACCGTAAGATACTTACGAATCGTCAAGAGACTGTTTTGGTTCTAACACGAAAACAATTATTGGCCAGCATATCAGTGCAGTTGTTGTATGTTGCGTGTAAATCAGACATGTTCCAAATATGTTGGAAGGCGATTTCATAATGGAACGAAAGGACTCTACATTCTCAGCCTTGCTGAAGGGGGCGCTATAGCAGGCATTGGCATAAACAGTCATCTTCTATAGGCAGTTTTCTCTCTCAGGTCAGCTACTGTAATGATTGAGCAAGAGTTTGAAGAGACACAAGTAAAAAAGTTGATAGCTACCTGACTTTTGACACTGACTCTATTGCCCCCTTGAGTTGTGAGGTACGTTACTGCCACAGGCTAGCAATACAAGACCACATAAAGTATGTTTAACAGGATGTCACCACTTCACTTCTGTACATATGGGGTGTCACCTAACTGCCTAAGGTGTGATTCCAGTCTAGGGACTAAAATGGCTTGTGGTATTGCACTCCTAATCCACGCGCCTCCTTCAGGGGGGTGTTCAATTTAATCTCACACAGCAAAATATATTTATAGAAGAAATGAACGCCCCTTTACGGTACCAATCGCAGGGCCTCATATCACAAGCATGTGGAACCTGCGTTTGACACTGCCGCAATGTTACAGCAAGTAGCCATTAGGGCTCTTCAGTGTAGAAGTAATGTGTGTTTGCAAACTGTGGCCCTGGGTGCAGGTTTGTACATGTAGTCATATTCTTACAGTACTAAAGTGACACATCCCTTTTTGAAAATAAAGTTGTTACTCTAAGAGGCTGGAACACGCACAACACATGCAGGGTTCAGAATTAACATTCAACAAGTGCCAAAAATGAGTGAGTAAAAATAAAACTGACTTACTGGTAGTTGGCTGATCACAGTTTTTAATGAATTACATTTATTATTTGAAAGGCAATAAAAGAGTGGCATTGTTTATGTTTGTTTATTTGTTAATCTGCCTAAGGGATTGGTTCTTTCTTCTTATAAGTTTTATAGTGATATAAAGTTTATCATGAAGTACAAATAGGAAGTTAAAATTTACAGCTTTTATGGCTTTTACCTCTGCGCTATACAGCTTTACCACAAATATAAGAGTAGACAGACAGACAGACAAACACACAGAAGTGATGAAAGCTGATGACCAGGCTATACAGCATTATTTGATTGTTGGAGAATGTTCCAAAGAGCAATCTGTGCTTCAATGGAAGGTTTGGCAATGGAAGCAGAATCTGACCTTTTGTCCAAAAGTATTAGCTTGGTCAATGTCACAAATTTTACTGGCCTAAAAACAGTTCTGAATCTTAAATACTCCTTATTAATTTTACTTTGAATTTGCTTTTGTTTCTAATAGTTGTTTCTAATAGACCTGCTAACTTTTTCTCTGTAATGTGTTCCTATTGTTTGTTAAAGAACTTGCTTTATTTTTTGTATTTATTTATTTATGGTGCATATGTTACATTTAAGTACTTGTGATTTTTTTTTTTTTTAAGTGTTCCTTGTGTGTTCATTCAGTGAAAAGCAGTAATTGTTGGCTATGTGATGATGATGATTATCAAATCCAAAAAATACATTGATTTTATAGATATGAAATATTTTTAAATATATTAAGATTTTCCGCATCATCCAAACCTTCTTTAGCATCCAAAGAAGTCAGTTGAGCTGATTCAGGCATCTGTTTAGGATGCCTCATTGACGCCTTTGGTGGAGGTGTTCAGTGCATGTCCATTTGGGAAGAGACCCTAGGACAGACCCAGGATGCACTAGACGGATTATATCTCTCAAAGAATGCCTTGGGATCCCCCAGGAGGAGTTATTACTGGGAAAGAGACATGTAGATCAGTATACTTATGATTATGGATTATGTATGTACTGAAATCAGCTACTGTGCTGAAGCTGGAAACTTATAACCCAAACTACTGAAAGATTTTACCACAACTGGAATGATTTGATTCATCATTATGGGCTGCAGTGCAATATGATGTGTCATTAGTTGTGTGTATCTCTGAGTCAGATTTTGGAATATTAATTATTTATCTTTCCTATTAGATCCTGCGTTGTTATACAACGAGCCAACTTACTTCCTGTCCTCTGTGCTGATCTGAGACCCGTTTTCGCCTAGTCATTTTCAGAATGACCTTACATTGACTCCCTCTCCAAATGTCTTAATTTCTTTCCATATCTAGCCCTTCATTTCATCACCCAGAGGTTAAAGATATTTTCTCTTCCTCTTTCTCACGAGTTCATGTCGGAACAGCAGCTGGGGAATTTACAATATTCTTCATCTGTTTTTCACACAGACCCTGTTTATTTAGTTTTAAAGCTCAGGATTATGGTGTCTGTGTGTGCTGCTTTATGTGTGTGTTCAAAAAGTTTATCTAATGGTAGCTGCTGTTAACTTTCTAAAGGGTAAAGTGCAACAGAAAGTAATCAGTGAGGCATATTACTTTCTTTGTTTCATGGAACCTTAAAGAAGTTTAGCAGAAAGTTTACACTGTTCTTTTCTGTACAATAAAAGCGTATAGTGGCCACAGGCTCTCAAGCTTCGAAAGATCAAAGTATAATTAAATTAGTTCATACTAATATCTGAAGCGATACGTTAACTTTTGTGTGAGGAACAGGCTGAAATTTAAGTCATTTTTCACAAAAAAAACCCTTCAACCTCAAACTTAATTTGGACTTTTCGACTGCATAATCTGTTGCTGAGGGGATTTGATTTTCAGTGTTTTGGTGCCTACCCATATTAATAAAAAAAAAAAAACTTCACAGAAGAATGTCATTTCAAGCATGTATGGGGTCGAGTCAAATGATGACACAATTTGAATTTTTTGCTAAACTTCCCCTTTGAAGGTGCAGTATGTAATATTGACAACTAGTGGTTGAAATGGGTACTGCAGTCAAAATTTAACGTGCCCTATTTTAACGATCTAAGCGCATGGTCTAAAGCGCAAGGTGCAGGTGCACTTAGGGCGTGTCCGAATCCACTTTTGCTAGTTTAACGACGGGGAAAAAAGCGGTCTGCGTGCCCGGCACATGGTCTAAAAGGGTTGTGCCTATTCCCTTAATAAGTAATAGGTGTGTTTTGGGCACAATGTGCAATAAACCAATCAGAGTCTCATCTCCCATTCCCTTTAAGTTGCGCTCGCGCCATAGTGGATTTGCTGTTTACACGGCAGAATTTGCAAGCGCAAAGACTGAACACGCGTCTCCAAAGAGGAAACGGGGCATGCTCGCGCACGAGCAAATAGGTAGCCTAATTCTGATAAATGCAATGACTTATCCATTATGACATGTAGGCATTTTTATATTTATGTAGCCTACACCATAATCTTACACATTTTAATCCTTTAATTGGTAATATTTGGCATGTTTGTGTGCTGCTGTGCGTCCCTGTGTGTGTGTGTAATAAGCAGAGTTTGTGAGCGCTCAAATGTATTTGCGGTTTAAACAATGTGGCGCAGGACGTGAAAATGATAACTGCAGACTGAAACTAGCAAAATCACTTTGCGTTGCGCCTGGCACCGTATTGCGCCGGGTGTACGATAGAGGCAACATTTTGGAGAGAGTTGTTTCTCCCACCGCCTCCTCCTCAGACTTATAACTGGATATATAGCATTGTTTTTCAAAGAAACATGTATGTGAACTTAGCATGTTTCCTAAGTATCTGCAAACATATTATAGTATTTTTTAATGCTTTAGTACAGTCAAAAAATTACATGAGCACCTTTAAGCGTGAAGTTTAAATCTGAAACATAAATGTCAAGCTGATGTGGTGCAAATGTTCTCAACTTTATGTTGAATTTCTTTGGATCACTTGATCCTTCTCTGAAGCTTTCCTGCATGACGAAAGTTTAGAACAAAGAGTTGTGTGTGTGTGTGTGTGTGTGTTTTTTTTTTTTTTTTAGGCTATCACAAATATTCTGCCCCAGTCTGGGTTGAGAGGTCAAAGGGTCATGTGGTCTGATTTTAAGATGTGCCACTGCAGGTCTTGCACCTCTGCAGTCCACATGTGACACTGAGCATCTAATAGATCTTTCTCTCACACCATAGTGCCGTTGACGTAAGAACGCGCACAAAACGGCCACACGCCCCCCTCCTGTGGGTTTCACACAAGTATGACTCCATAAATCGCCCGTTTCTGCGTGTTGTTCAAAACACGTGCCGCGTTCTCAACGTGTTATTGAGAACACATGCTGTTTCTAGGCATCTGACAGTCTTTTGTTGACGTATCCATTTACGCTGGACGGTGTTAAAACATTAACAATGATCGAGTTCACCAAGCTCTGTTTCACTCTTTCCCATCTGTCTCTCCTCAGATCCGCTACATTTCTCAGACGCAGGGTCTGCCAGGAGAGCATCTGTTAAATGTGGGGACGAAGACGTCTCGCTTCTTTTGCCGGGAGTCAGACTCGCCATATGCGGCCTGGAGGCTTAAAGTGAGTTTAAGAACTATGACACACATGCACATCACTTACCCAAGACACCTGTATCATGTTTACTAATGTCAAATGTATGTTGAAGAAGGCATTATTGGTAACATTAATGACATTATTGGCTAATATTATTTTTTTGTCCACCTACGCAGCCATGATTATATCATCAGAAAAAGAAAAAAAAATGTTTCAAAGATGGAAACAATCTTGGAAATTAAGAAAATAATCAGGAAATGCATACAAAATATTTTAAAAATAAATTTAACCATTATTTTAAAATTATTTTCTTGACATTATACTGTAATGTGTAAAAATTGTATTATTTCTATATTTGTTGTGGGATGTGAGCTGGACATTTCTTCATGAAATTCATCCATTGTTACATTTTAGTGAAAGACTATGCAAACAAATAATGTATTGTGTACAATAAGAAAATATGCATTACAAGACCTGGGACATTTATCAAAGTAAATGAGGCCTGTTTGATTTTTTTGCTGTACTTCTTGTATATGTTTCAGTCCACAGAAGAGCACGAGACTGAGACGGGGCTGAAATCAAAAGAAGCCAGAAAGTACATCTTCAGCTGTTTGGATGACATAGCGCATGTGCGTATATTTGATCAAGAACATAAGTTAGAAAATCCTACTTTTACCACAGTCTTCAGAATCAATCACACCTTGTTCTCTCCCTGTGGAAAATCTGTGCAAGGGGAGTTGCGGTTACCTTACAAATGCAAATAGAAAACTAATTTTGTGCTGTGTAAGTTAAAGTGCAACATGAAGAAATCACGTCTAAATGTGTCAATTTTATTCAGTAGGACCACATTGAGTCTGGATTTACTGTATTTACTTTTTTCCCCCAAATGTGACCCTGGACCACAAAACCAGTCTTAAGTCGCTGGGGTATATTTGTAGCAATAGCCATAGGTCAAAATTATCAATTTTTCTTTTATGCCAAAAATCATTAGGATATTAAGTAAAGATCATGTTTCATGAAGATATTTTGTAAACTTCTTACCGTAAGTGTATCAAAACTTAATTTTTGATCAGTAATATGCATTGCTGAGAACTTCATTTGGACAACTTTAAAGGCGATTTTCTCAATATTTTGATTTTTTTTGCACCCTCAGATTCCAGATTTTCAAATAGTTGTATCTCAGCCAAATATTGTTCGATCCTAACAAACCATACATCAATGGAAAGCTTATTTATTATTAAACTCAATTTTGAAACTTTTTCTTTTTTTTTTACTTTTCGTCTTTTTTTTTTTTTTTCTTGCAATTTAAAATCAGTCACTGTTTTTGGTGGGGTAATGAAGTTGGAGATTTAAGATTGTGATTTGTGACCAGTGAAATACAGTTAAAACAGTCATATTGTGAAATATTATTACAATTTAAAATAACTTTGTATTTTCTAGGGCTGCAAAACAATTGCATTCAAAATAAAAAATTGTTTACATACTATATGTGTGTGTACTGTGTATATTTATTATGTATATATAAATACATACATGTATATATAAAAAAAAATAGGTATAAATCTAACATATTTTTCCTTAATATATACATGTATGTGTGTGTATTTATTTTATATATATAAATAGTATATTTAGTATGTGTGTATATATGTATATGTATATGTATATGTGAATATAAATAATAAATATACTCAGTACACACACATATAGTATGTGAACTTAAACTTTTATTTAGAATGCGATTAATCAACCCTAGTATTTTCATATATTTCAAAATGTAGTTTATTCCTGCGATGGCAATGCTGGATTTTCAGCAGGCATTTTTCCAGTCTTCAGGGTCACATGATCCTTCTGAAATCATTCTAATATGCTGATTTGGTACTCAAGAAACATTTCTTATTAGCAAAACGTGATGCATTTTTTTTTAGGATTCTTTGATGAACAAAATAACATTTATTTGAAGTAGTAAATACATAATTTAATAATATAAAATCTTTCTGTCACCTTTTGATAAATGTTAATGTGTAATCCTTGCTAAATAAAACTATTAATTTCTTTAAAGAAGAAAAATAAAAAACGTACTATATGATGCCCATTAGGCTTCTCTTAAATTGGGTTATGCTTTCGGTGTGTGCAGATACTATGTAGGCCTCAGTATGACTAACCTAACCTAACTCTTTGTTTTGTCTTTTTTTTTTTTTTTTCAGGTGAATCTAGTGATGAATCTGGAAGGCTGTGATTTGTTGGCAGAGAAGGTTGATCGTGCAGAGTTTGTGGGTTTGCTGAAGAAGATGTTGTTGATAGATGCAGAGGAAAGAATCGCCCCGAGTGATGCCCTTAGCCATCCTTTTGTTACCATGCAGCACCTTTTAGATTTCCCCCACAGCAACCAGTGAGCGGCTTTTCATTGTGCATTTCATTATGATTCATTGCTTCTGACTTTTGAGGAAAAGCACTTTGACAGGTTTTGTGTTCTGAATTCTGTCTTTGTAGTGTCAAATCGTGTTTTCACATTATGGACGTGTGCTGCTCACGACCAGGCAGTTATGAGTCTCTCAGTCGGACCAAGGCTCCGTTTATCAGGACTGTCCCGAGCACTGGTGCAGCGCCCAACATTACCCTGCCCTTCTGCAAGGTGACTGGCATTCACACTCAGGTATTGAAAATATTGGCATTACTGTCAGAAACATTTCAATGCTGCTAAAACACTTGTGCTGAACACTTACGATTTTTTTTTTGTATTTCTACATAAAAATGAGCTAATTTCGGCTCAGAAATGTCTTTTGACTGAGACATGGCAAATTGTGTTTGCTTTCATGGGTTTCACTGTTTACTGTATACACTTCCTGTTTTCTTGTTATCCAGCAACCTCGTAAAAACTGTTTTTGTGATGCTATCTGCAATACTTTTCAAGTGAAGGCCAAAGCGGTGCATGATGCATGTGTTGAAGGCCTCAGAGTTTAAGTTTCAAATAGCAGAGCATGGGTTTGGTTCCCAGAAATGCATTGACTGATATGATAAAGAAATAAATGACTACCTTGAAAGTAAGACTGTCGCAATGTCAGATTTTCACAGATACTGTGGGTAAAAGTTGCATCTTTTATTATTCCCTGGGTCAGATGGTATATACGCAGTGCTTCTTACTATCAAAATGAAGATCCACCAAGATGCTCTTTATGCCATCTATTTAACATATTTTATTTAAATTGTGCAGGTTTAAGTTTCTGTAGGAAATTATTATACTCCGCAAACACACTCAGAGTCAACAGTGAATCCATTTTAGAGTTGTTACCTAAAGTAAACTATAAAAGCCTTATAGAGGAATTTAAATTGGTCGTTTGTACTATTTCAGCTTGTTATTCGCCATGAAAATATCAAAGGAAGTTGGCATGGCGTTAAAACACCAACCAACCAGATTTTCACTGTACAACTATTGTGGCCAAAGGAATTAATAAGTATATAGAAATTAAAAAAGAGTGTCTCACAGTAGTAACTACACACCGTTTACATGCAGTAATTTTGCTGTTCAGAACTGGAGAAAGTCAGCACAGAATTGTCAATGTTAGTATTGGGTATAATTGACATTTTGCCTTGATGACATCTAAAAAGTAAACTGACGTGTATCAGAAGAGCTGACCAGTTCGGAAGATACAAGACGTAAAAAAGAAAAGCATGTTTATGTAATATAAATGTGTGTATGTATTGTGCATATGCGCAAGATGTTTGTGAATTAGAAAATAAGTGTTGACGTTTAATTTTTCCTGCTGATTGGATTATTTCAGGTCTACAACACCCTTTTCAATCTGTTCAGAATTTAATTAGGATCGATTGTGGTGATTACATAAATGCTTTTCAGTCTGATTAAACCGTCAGTAACATTATAAACAGATTTTTTTGGATGCATGTCCATTTTTTAAAGGTATCAACTGGCCACTGGATTATTTTCAATAATGTCAGCTTTCTTTGGTTTAAACTGCCTGCCAAATGCATAAATAGGTTACCTTATTGCACTTTTCTTGATGTAAGTAACTGATTACATTATATTGTTACTGTTTATATTAGAGGTCGACCGATAGTGGATTTTACCGATACTGATAGCTAGGTTGGACCACACTGGCCGATACCGATTAATCACCCGATAGTTTTCAAAATGAATGAATGAATGATTTTTTTTTTTAAAACCAGTTACCGTACTGACCCATACTTTGTAAATGAATAAAAATATTAATATAATTTACTATATTGATCATTAAAGTTATTTCATAGTTTGCTAATGTTACAAGAAGAAACTTTAAAATTGAAAAAATGTAGCCTATTAGTAGCTAATAGTGAATGTTGAAATGAACACACTCTAACAAGGAACAATACTTCTACAGTTTTCATTAATGCTACGAATGGACTCTTATTGTTAAGTGTTACCATTTAATTTCAACAGTCATACTTAAAGATGGTCATCTTTAAATATCTACACAAGGCCATAGCATTAAAATTACATGCATATGGATATTGTATGTGTACTCACACACTTTATTTGCTTCTATTTTTTGACACTTGATAATTATCTAATCAAAAAAAAAAAGAAGTTAGTCTCACACCGGGCAAAAGCGCAGCGCTGCGTCTAGGATAACTCAGAGGTATCTCACACACACACACACACACCAGACGCTTTGTGTTCAAATCAAGTGGCGGTCTAAAACAATTTATTTAATCACCAAACAGACATAAGTTTGCTTCAAAAATGAAAAATGTGTCATAAATGAGTTTGAAGTTTGGTGTTTAAAAAAAACAGAGCAAGCGGAAAGAGAAATCGCGATCTATTACAGCTCTCTGTACGAAGCATACAGACTTAATTAGAGCCACAGAAAAACAAATGTTTTGCTGAAAAATGTACAATACATAATTTCTAGCCAAGGGTGAAGTCGTTATGTACATTCACAACGATTTGGGACAAATATAATGTAATTTAATAGAAAACTATGTGAATGGCGCTCTGTTCCGTGGCAGGCTTTTCTGTCGGCTGTATTTAAATGCGAGTCTGGAGTTTCCCGCTCTGTGCAGCACGCATTGTCACGTGTCAAAATAAACAACACGTGCCGTCAGTGATTTCCACCTCTAGAGGCTGCTCTCATACGGTATAATGCCAGCGGACCCTTCTCAGCCACTCCAGCAACGGTTGCAAACCGGAAAACTATCGGCATGGATTTTTGCCGATAACCGATAGTTGCGATAGAGTTTTTGAGAGTGCTTGAACTCGCTGGACTAAAGTGAAAATGTTCTTTGCTCCCTTTTTGTACAATGAAAGAGTTATGGGCTAATTAGTAACTTACAATGTTTTAATTAAATCCACATGAAATACAAAGTCACTCTTATTATATGTTTATGGTATGAGACTCATTTTATGGTATGACATCTGGTACTTAAGTAAAAAGACAGATTTTTATGCAAAGTTAATATTATTAGGCTAACGCCCATTATAGATCAACTAATATAATCTATAAAGGTGCAAAATGCATTTACTTGCACATATTTGAGAATCGAGATATTTCATAATATATTTTGGGAATATTTTGAATAAAAAAATAATAATACATAAGATTATACAGTGGTATTGTGTCTGCTGTGTGTCATATAACAAGCATGAGAGTCCCCCCCCCCCCCCCCCCACTTGTGCCCCCTCAAAAATGATGCCTCAAAATTATTTGTCAAAATAAATGAAACAAAAATAAATGATGAAATATTCATTTTAGTTGAAATTGTTATAGATTACTTCTAGAGATTGCAATGATACATGACATGGTGAAAAATTACTGAATTAATATTACTTAAAGTAGGTTAGGATGAATTTTAAAATTGTGCCCCCTAAAAGTACAAATGGCCCCTGTCTGGCCACTGTGGTCTAGAATCGCCCCTGCTTTGATGTCCACAAATTCATTTAATTACAGTGGCTATAGCATTTCTGTCCTAAAGAAATGGCCAAATATTAAAGATTAAGTGGACATTTAAATTAAATGGTTCTTGGTCAATATTAAACAAAGATTAGATTGCACAGTAATGTGTAAAAATAATCATCAGGCCGTCTGCGCCCCCTGCAGGCCTTTGTTGTTATGCGTAATGTACATTGATTATACTATTTTATGTATTTTAACAGTTTTGTTCAATAAAACCATATGATTGCTTGCTCTTGATACTTTTTAGAACTAATAATTATTGCATCATTGCTGTTATATATGTATTTTAAGTCATTTTAAAAGCTATTGTTCACTTAAATCTATTTTTATTACCACGGAAAAAAAAAAAATAAATATATATATATATATATATCCGTTTTATCCACCCCCCCCCCCATTTTTCTATACTCTTTCTTTTAATAATCAAAAGCATATCCAATTAATTGATTTTATATTTAAAAAACGAAACAAAAAAAAAACATTTGCTTTAAAAAAGGATTTAATAGAAATTTGGATTTCATTTGATTTAATAAAATATTCTTAAGTAAAATTGTTGAGATTAATCGATTAATCGATAAATTAGTCGATAGATTAATCGAAATAAAAATAGTCGTTAGTGGCAGCCCTAATCTTTATAGGGCGTGCACAAATCCTGCTTTATTTACCCACCTGATACAGTATTACATCATCTCTCCTTTTAGTTTTTTTCTATTCCTTTTGCTCTGACTTGCACTCCTGTCACTTTGTTCTTTTATTGTTGCTTCTGCTTCTTGCCTTTTATTTTGTTAACGTGTGGAGAGTCACGTTGACTCATTCCGCATGAAATGCATCATTCAGCGCAGGTGATGACAGGGCTGTCAAAACACAACTGTCACAACACGTGCTGCCTCTGACGACATTTAAAATAAGCCTCAAAATAATCTTTCCTCCTAAAAAGAGGCTGTCAGAAACAAGTGTTTGATGCAGTTTGTAGGATGATATGTTGCTATATTTCTTTTAGCTGTCCGTGTAAATGACTCTTATCACTTCTGCATTGTGATCTTTCTTGTATCTCACAAATTTGAACCCTTATTACCGTTGCCATGGCAACATTGCTGACATCATGGCAACGTGGAGAGAGCATTCGGTTTCCAAGGAGAGACACGGCAGAAAAACTTTCTACCCACACCAAACTGACCTGAGATAACACGGAGAGATTGTTTTAATGCAGTTTTGATGACCCTTTAAGCATGGTATTTTTTTTTTTTTTTTTTTTTTTCAACATAATGTGTCCCTCCTCGACTCTTTTTGCAACATTCAATTTTGTAAATTGTATTAAAGGACATGAATCTGTGCAGTTAGCTGGAAAAGAACTGAAGGAGTTGCACTGGTCATGTTAATACAATTTTGATCACGTTTATGCTGTTATTCTGTACCCTGGAGTTATGGCTGTGATGCTTGGGAGTGTTAACTTTGATTGAGATGCATGGAAATGTATCTATATTAAAAAAAAAAAAAATAGAAATTACATATTGCCACAGGTGTATAAAATCAAACGCCATGCAACCATGCATTAAGAAGCATTTGTGAAAAAAAGGAAGCGTTCAGTGAAGGATGGCACCAAGTCAGTTTGTGAAATTTTATCCATGCTAGATATTCCACGGTCAACTTTAAGTGGTTTTATTGGAAAGTGGAATCATTTTATGAGCAGTGGCAATCACAAAGCGGAAGACCATGTAAAATCACTGAGCTGGGTCACTGAGTGCTGAGGTGCATGGTATGTAAAAGTCGCCACCCCTTTGCTGATTCCTGAAGAGTTCCAAACTTCCAATGGCATTAATAACAACACACAAACTAGGTGGCGGGAGCTTCGTTGAATGGGTTTCCATGAACGAGCATCTGCATGCGAGCCTCACAACAATATCAAGTACAATGCCAAGTGTTAGATAGAGTGGTATAAAACATTCCACCATTGGACTCTGGAGCAATGGAAATGTGCTCTGTGGAGTGATGAATCATACTCCTCTATTTGGCAGTCTGATGGTTGAGTCTGGGTTTGGCGGATACCAGGAGAACGTTACCTGTCTGATTGCATTGTGCCAACTGTAAAGGTATAGGAATGTTTTCCAGGGGTTGGGCTAGGCCCCTTACTTCCAGTGAAAGGAAATCTTAATGCTTTAGCACACCAAGACATTTTGGACAATGCTATGATTCCAACTTTGGGGAAGGCCCTTTTCTATTCCAGCATGACAGAGTCCCAGTGCAAAAAACGAAGTCCATAAAATATGGTTGGATGAGTTTGGCATGGAAGAACTTGACTGGGCCGCATAGAGCCCTGAACTCATCCCCATCGAACGCCTTTGGGATAAACTGACACAGAGATTGTAAGCCAGGCTTTCTCTTCCAACATCATTGCCTGACCTCACTAATGCTCTACTGGATGAATGAGCTAAAATTCCCACAGAAACACTTTATAATCCTGTGCAAAGCCTTTCCAGAAGAGTGGAAGCTACCAACTCCATATTAATGTCTATGTATGTAGAATGTCATGTCTTTTTCTTGTTGGTTTTATGGTCAGGTGTCCCACTACTTTTCCCCATATAGTGTGTGCCAACATATAGCCACACAACATATATGTAAGTATAAAGTGCAATGAAAAGGCATTAATTAAAAAATATATATAATGAAATAAAATAATAAATAAATAATAATAATAATAGCTCGATAACAACAAATGATCTTGTTCGGAAGTTGTCTGTTGCTTCCTTATACATCAGTGACTTCTTGTAGTCATTTGAAATTATGTATGATTCTCTCATGATATTAAGAACCAAGCAAATGCACTTTTGACAATTCTAATAAACTTTATATTTATTTTAATTTACATATGCGGTCTTGTGGCAAACGCAAAAATTGTGTAATGTTAAATATCAGGGCAGTACTGATGTTCTGTCTGTTAATGCTGTGCCGCCCCCTGTTGGACATATGAGTGCAGTTCAATTTATTGCGTGTACAAACAAATTTGTTGCGCCTTTATTGCAAGGAACAAAATATAATGGCTGCCAAAGTATGCATTAAGGTTTTTTTTTTTTTTTTTTTTGTACCTGTGGTGCATAGTACTTGATCAAAAATATACTGTAAATGTATAGTGACTACATGGTTTAAGGTAAGTTTTAGGGTTTGGTTCAGGTTTAGTACCTAGTTATAACTGTTATTACACAGTAATTACATGAGTATGTAAATGCAGAACAGGAATGTGCAACAGAATATCACTCATTTAAACTTTATCTTTTAGACTGTATGTTCTGATTTTTCTCTTTATTCTTTCTGTAGGCTTTAGCCTCGTCCGCTCCTTCAGTGATGCATCCTGGAATACCTCTCCAGACAGGAAGTGCTCAGTTTGGTGACTCTTTCCAACAGGCGCTTATTCTCTGTCCCCCAACTTTGCAAGGTACTATTGTGTGTGTGTGTGTGTGTGTGTGTTTAAACAATTATACATGTCAGTATAATAGTATGTCAATGATACTAAAACAACAGTTTTGTTAACATTTTGACATTTTTATTATATTTTCATTTTAATTTAGTTATAGTTAATGAGTCAGTGTTTTAGGTCATTTTGTTGTGTTTTTGTCTTTTTTGTTATATGTGACCCTGGATGACAAAACCAGTCTTAAGTGTCAATTTTTTTATTTATACATATAAAAAAAAGAAAAAATCTGAAAGCTGAATAAATAAGCTTTCCATTGATGTAAGGTTTGTTAGGATCGGACAATATTTGGCCAAGATACAACTATTTGAAAATCTGGAATCTGAGGGTGCAAGAAAATCAAAATATTGAGAAAATCGCCTTTAAATTTGTTCAAATGAAGTTCTTAGCAATGCATATTACTAATAAAAAAATTTAGTATACATTTACGGTAAGAAATGTACAAAATATCTTCATGGAACATGATCTTTACTCAATATACTAATGATTTTTGGCATAAAATAAAAATTTATCATTTTGACCCATACATGACCCCTGGTTTTGTGGTCCAGGGTCACATATGTCTATGTTGTTTTAATAAGTTTTAGTTGTTTTACTACTCTACAATTATTATTGTTTGTTTGTTTTTTTTTTTCAATTATTGTTGCTGGTTTTTTTTTTTTTTTTTTTTTTCCCCCCCCAAGTAATGAAAATTGTTTTAGTTAACAATAATAACCTGCCTCATATCACAGGTCTCCCACCCAACCCAAAAAAGCCAGCGGGATACTCGGTGCGTATGGAAAGTACAGTCCCACTGGTGACACAAGCTTCTGCCATCCAGCCTCTACAGATCAGACCAGGGGTCATTACACAGGTAAAGGGATTTCTAAGGTGGAGACATGGCTACCTTTTTTTTTTCATTTATCCGTAACATAAAGTTAAGCTTTTTTTAAACTTGTTTATCTTTATTATCATTTTTTTTTTACAGCAAGCTTGGTCAGGTCGTGCCCAGCAGATCTTGGTGCCCACCTGGCCTCAGGTGGCCCCGGTGGCCCCTGTGGCGCCTTCAGCAACAACAATGGCCTCAGAAAGAGTGGCAGGTCCACAAAGACTAGCAGATTGGGGGTGGGTGAAACGAGTCTCTCTGTCATTGTATTTGTGCTGCTATATTTATCTCTCAATTGTTCTGATGTTGTAACACGTTTCAGACTCTTGCGTGAGTCATCTTTCTTTATACACTTTGAAAGGCTCTGTTTCTCTTTATCTATTGCAGGAAAGTTCATTCCCTTGGCAACCATTACAGCTCCATGATGCCCCACCACCAGCCACTGTTAACCAACCCAATGGCCATGTCAGCTCACCAGCCTATCAGCATAGGGATCGCTCATGTGGTGTGGCCACAGCCAGCTGCTAACAAGAGAAATAAACCATCTTCAAACAGGTTAGTCCATACATCATATCCAGACACTCGGTTGATGTATGGAGGACTGGAAGTAACCAATTATTAATTAAAATAGGTTATGAAATCACTGTACAGAATGACCAATAAATGGACACTTTTTTTTTTAACTGTAAATATGCAGTTGATTATATAAATAATGCATGATTATTGCATTGCACTGCACTTGTTTTTTTTTTTTGGGAGATTTCAGTCCGAAGAAAAAACATAATTCTTATTAATCAATATATTGGTCAATTTGTAATTTGTTTTTATTTTATTTTTATTTTTTTAATTGTATTTATTTTTAAGTTTATTAAACTACAGAAGTTTGAATGAATAAATAATTACAATTGATAAGTAAATGGGCATTAATCAGACAAATGGAAGTCTAAATTTTAAATACAATGCAAAAATGGAAAATGCAAATTTATAATTTGTTTTTTCATTTTGCACCAATATATGTTTTAAATATCTTAGTGGATACATAATTTTACTGTAGGAATACACTGCTTTTTTTAACATTTTACCACATTTTAAATTGAACTTTGCCCAATTTATGCTTCCATATAAAATGAAGTATTATATAAAATAATATATTATTTTCAATAATGTGTTTTTCTATTATAATACTTAACACATTAGCCACTTTAATGGATTTAAAAATTAAGGATTTTAATTAGTATTTTTTAAAAAGGAAATAATCACTTCATTTTGACCAATAAATTGATGTTATTTTAAATGTAAAAAAAAAAAAAATGTATAATTACGTTTATAATTTTTTACATTAAAAAAATACCATTTAACATTTGGTCACAAAGCACTTAAATAACTTTTGACACGATGTTATTTTTTTGACACACACCTTTCACCCACAACACACTTTGTTTGCATCCATTACTCAGCATTCCAAACACATTTTATTGGTTAATTTGTAAAGAAAAGTAATGCACTTTATTTTTTAAAAATGTAAATATGTTAAATAAATCTCTAAATATTCATAAAAAGAATACATCAATAAATATATCAGCATTCCTTTACATAATCATTTTACAAGCAACTTTGTAATAAGCATTTCAAAGTTGAACACTTTTTTTTCTTTTGCTAAATGTTGGTGGAGATTACAGTCATTGTTATTTGTTTACTTGATTTTCAAATTAATTTTAATTGAAGTCACACACTTTTCCCTCCATATTGATGGATACTGGTTCTGCTGCTTTTTTTTTTTTTTTTTTTTTAGTGTTATCAGCAAGCACCATTGTTTATTACGTTCTTGCCATGCCTACCTATGCTCATCTAATTCATTATCATCCCCACCAGAAGTAACAACTTCATGCACAGCTCCAATTTCCAAAACTCATCATGCCAGTCCCCAAAGATGGTAGACAGTGCCAAACACACAGAGGAGGCGGCAGCGGATTGTGGAGTGGAGGCGGAGTCTGAGGCGGTGCCAGAGGAGGAGCCTGTGTGCTGTAAAGCAGAAGCAGAGTACGAGGACTCAACTGTGTCTCAGAAGCAGAGACAGACCATTGTGATCGCTGACTCCCCGAGCCCTGCAGGCAGTGTCATCAGTATCAGCAGTGGAACAGATGAGGAGGGGCCGGACACTCAGAAACATTCACTAGAGTGAGTTCACTTTGATATTTGTCTGGGTGTTTTAAAAAAAAAGAGAAAAAAAATCCATCAGCATTTATTCACCCTTATGTTTGCTCTCAATTTCTTTTTTTTTTTTTTTTTTTTAATGAAGCCAAAGATGGAAGCAAGATTTTTCCTCAAATGTTACTGAAAATCAAATGTGTCCATGTATGTTTGGCCATATTTTATATCTCCTTCAGTTTACAGTGTGACAAGGTGAAGAAGAGATTTAAAAAAAAAAACATATATATTTTTAGGTGATCTGTAAAAGATTTCAACATGGCTTATGATACTGCACTACTTTACTCTACACTGCTTATTTAGTAGACCTGAAGTGATTTTGATTAATTGGGGGTTCAGTTTTCATTATAAATCACTGGCTAGGTTGCATTTCAGCTGAACTGTGATATGTGATAAATGGCTTGTAAATGAAGTATATGTATAATCTGAAATAAAATACCCAGTCAATTTAAGATGACAAGTAAAGTAAAAAAAAAAAAAGTTAAATTGAAGTTAAAAGGTACATTTCTGTCAACTAACCACCGCACAGAATATAAAGGGCTTCCGGAGTCAACTGTCCAAGATGGGCCTAAACCAGTCAATGTACCAGCACAAAAACACACTCAGCTAAACAGTCTAATTATTGTTATTAACAAAAATCACAGTAGTAATTGACATTTTTTGTCAAAATTGCACACCCCTAAAAGGCATTGTTTATAAAGTATACCCATTTTGTTTCAGGTGTAAGGGTAGCCCGGAGTGTGAGGCATGTCAGAGCACACTGAATATGGAGCGTGTGTGTTCCCTTAGCAGTCCCGATTCAACCCTTAGCACCAGTTCATCTGCTTCAGAACAGTCCAGCGCCTCCCCCTGCAAGAGACCCAACAGGTTTGACCTTCACACATGCACATATTTACTAGTAGTCTGAGGACTTAAGGCCTGTTCACACTATGACCAATATTGGTGTGATTATATGAATGGCTGTTCAAACAGACACAAACATTTAATGCCATCGATGTCATTTTTTTTAAAGCGTTATTCTAGTGGTGTGATCTCTTTTCCATCACACTGCAAAGAAAACTGGTCAACCAAAAGGATTTGTACTTCTGGTTACATTCCCCAGAGCTGCTGCTGTTACTTAAAACTGCAACTTGGTGGTGCTCCGGAGCAGACTTTTTGCTAAGCAACAGTGAATAGCAAAGAAACAATCCAGAAGTGGCTCCCCTTCTCTGTACTGTTGTATTTGGTGGTGTTTCATAAACACCAATCAAATCTGAACGGCTGGTTGCAAACATGTAATACTATTTGACTATTTGATTTTCTTCTCTGAGACAAGTGGATTTTAGAAATGAAGAGTTGCGTAGTGCTTTGTGCACTGGCGTAACCAGAGTATTTTTGCATTTTCATTCAGTCCGTCTGCAGTTGAAAAGAAAAATTGCCTGCAAAAGCTGAATTTTTTTGACATTTCAATATTTTCGTTGGTGTGAACATGCTTGTAGTCTAGAATTCCACCTTGTTTGTATAAAGCTCTAGACTTCTAGACTGTTTGTATAAAGCTTTATATTTTATAATTGCTAACCAAATCTACCTATAAGAAAACTTTTCTAAATAGTAAAATCAACAACCCTCATTTTTAAAGGAACACTCCACTTTTTTTGGAAATAGGTTCATTCTCCAACTCCCCCAGAGTTAATAAGTTGAGTTTTACCGTTTTTGAATCCATTCAGCCGATCTCCGGGTCTGGCGATAGCACTTTTAGCATAGCTTAGCATAGATCATTGAATCCTATTAGACCAGTAGCATCGCGTTCAAAAACGATCAAAAAGTTTCGATTAGTTTTCCTATTTAAAACTTGACTCTTCTGTAGTTATATCGTGTACTAAGACCGGCGCGAAATGAGAAGTTGCGATTTTCTAGTCCTATTTGGCTAGGAACTATACTCTCATTCCGGTGTAATAATCAAGGAACTTTGCTGCCGTAACATGGCCGCGGCAGGCGCAGTGATATTACGTAGCGCCTGAAAGTAGTCCCCAGCTATATTAGAACTAGTTACCTAGCTGGGGACTACTTTCAGGCGCTGCGTAATATAATATATAATATAATAACTACAGAAGAGTCAAGTTTTAAATAGGAAAACTATCGAAACTCTGATCGTTTTTGAACGCGATGCTACTGGTCTAATAGGATTCAATTATCTATGCTAAGCTATGCTAAAAGTGCTATCGCCAGATCCGGAGATCGGCTGAATGGATTCAAAAACGGTAAAACTCAACTTAATAACTCTGGGGGAGTTGGAGAATGAGCCTATTTCCAAAAAAAGTGTAGTGTTCCTTGAACATACAAAAATATGCAGTGGAATTGACCATATGACAATCAATTGATTGTTGCATACTGCTTAGTTTTACATACCTGTGTTATTTTATATTTATATGTCACATGATCCTTCAGAAATTATTCTAATATGCGGATTTATAATCAATGTTGGAAACAATTGTGCTGCTTAATATTTTTTGGTGATATTTTTTTTCTAGGATTCTTTGATGAATAAAAAGTTAAGAAGAATAGTGTTTATTCAAAATAGAAATGTTGTTACAATATATGTTACTTTTCAGTAGTTTGGGGTCAGTATTTTATTTTTATTTTTTTTAAAGAAATTAACACTTATTCAGCAATGATGTGTTAAATGGATAAAAAGTGATAGTAAAGACTTATATTGTTAGAAAAGATTTCTATTTTGAATAATTGCTGATATTTTAACTTTTATTAATCAAAGAATCAAATTAAAATATCACGGGTTTCAAAAAATAAGCAGCACAGCAGTTTCAACACTGATAATAAATCAGCATATTAGAATGATTTCTGAAGAATCACATGCCACTGAAGACTGGAGTTATGGCTGATGAAAATTCAGCGATGCATCACAAAAATAAATGCTATTTTAAACTATATTAAAATAGGAAATCAGTATTAGAAATTGCAATAATAATTCACAGTACTACTGTTTTTCTGTATTTTTTTAAATACAGCCTTTATGAGCATAAGAGAAATCTTATTGATCCCAAACTTTTGAATGGCAATGTATACATAAACACAAATAAATGTAGTGTTCCATTCCAAGCACTCTTTTTGAGTGAGCATGTTTGTGTGTACTATGTATGTCTGAGTACTTTGTATTTGATCTCTGTTCAGTATGTCAGAAGATGAGCGTGAGAGTGGATGCGATACGGTAGATGGCTCGCCCGCGTCAGTGTCCTCCAGTCGAGCTGACAGCCCTTTCCTTGAGACCACCTATATCAATGACAACAACCAGAACTGCAAAGCCAATGGAACCACAGAGGCTGAGACTACCAAGCTGCCCGTCCGCACCATGGTGGTGCCGCCCATGCGGGTTCAGAATAATGAGCCAATAGGCCGCACAGGTAACAAATCTCACCAACCCTATCAAAATACCACACTGACAAACAGTTAAAATTCACATTGCATGAAAAAGATTAATATTGTTTAAATAAAATAATACAGGGGCATATTTATTTACTTGTTTAAATGGCAATATACAGTGAAAATTCTTATTTGGGTCATATATTCCAAGACGTAGACTAGAATCTGTGATTGCGAAGTACTGTGAACATCCACACAGGTGTAGTGACTGACAGCTACACATTCACCTCAAAATATTAGATTCATCCGCGCTGAAGCCGTGCCAGAGTACAGCCCACGCAAGCAAGATAATTCCGCACACAACTGCAGTTTCAGGTTTACAAAAAGAGATGGCCACAAAGAGGCAAAACTTATGGACTGCAGCTTTAAATATGAATATAAAATTCAACTTCTATTTTCAAATACCAGGTTTACGCCAAGCTAATGCCTTTGTTCTAAGTGCAAGAAAACAGGGCAATGATTTGATTTGCTGATATGTTGATTGTTTTTTTGTTTTTTGATTTTTTTTTTGGAGGAGTGGAGGGTGGATGAGTTAATGAACTGGTCATTTTCCCATCTGTTGTTCTCAATCCCTTTTGATATTTTAAACACATCTAGCACAGTTTCATGAGGCTTTCAAGGAGTGTTGCCTAAGTTTGCCTGCTCTTTCCATCATTCTACTTATAGAGCCATCTTGCCCCCCCAAAGGCCGCAGTGGTTCCAACAGACAGCCGCCCTACTCAACGTTACTAGTGAATCGCCAACAGAAGACAGCACAAGCTTTCCCGCACCTGCAGCCCTCTCAACAGCAGCTCCCGTTTGGACAGGTCAGTTCCGTGTCATTTGATTGGTTTAGTCCTAGTCAGCTAGATATTAAAGGGGTCCTATTATGCTTTTTCACTTTTTTAATTTTAGTCAGTGTGTAGTGTGTATGTTTGGGCATAAAAGCATCTACAAAGTTATAAATCTCAAAGTCCACTCCAAAGGGAGATATTGAGTTTTTTTTAAAAATCCCCTTTCAAGAACTACAATAAACGGCTCGTTTGGACTACAAAGTTGTTTTCCTGTATGTGTGAGATCACAAAGCGGTCCATTTAGAATATAATTAAAATAAATCCCACGAACAGAAGTTTAAATGGTTGGGGGGTGGGGAGAACGCTTGATTGAGCACTGCACGTTTCAAAATCGAAACCCGGTGTGGGTGTTTTTATATCACTGTATTTCTGAAGGAAACTTTGGATGTCATTTTCATTTCATCTTGCATGTAATGTCTGATAAAGCACCATTTGTGAGCGGAGCTCTGCTTTGTGTACAGCGTTACCGGGGAAACCTCGATCTCTACCACTCCAACAGCGCCTCCCGCTGGCAGAGAATTAATTTGCATATATATGCCGCCACAAATAGTGTAAGTCTATGGGACTAATAAATTCAACTGTATAACAGCTTCACTGTAATTCATGTTATAATGTTAGAATTAAAGAACAATAAACATAATACATATTACCGTTGCACTTATCTGTACATAGTAAACAGTTATTTTTAATCTGTTGTTGACATCCTATCTAAAACTTGATTTAGCCAAAAACAACAACAACAATAACGTTACCACTTTAATATGTCTTGCAATATCCGTGCGTGCAAAGGTTCTGCGCGATCATCTTGTTC
Organism: Acrossocheilus fasciatus; assembly: GCA_036784905.1. Classification (NCBI taxonomy): domain Eukaryota; kingdom Metazoa; phylum Chordata; class Actinopteri; order Cypriniformes; family Cyprinidae; genus Acrossocheilus; species Acrossocheilus fasciatus. Next base: position 24,731,319 of record CM071955.1, on the reverse strand, counting down.
AATATTCTTGGGGTCTGAATTGATATGGCAATATTGACGAAATTGCTGCTTTGGCAAGGGGCGGGGCAGTACTGAAACTCCGTCTAAGCTGTTCGCCAATCACAACGCACTGGGACTGCAAACCAATCACAACACATTTCGTTTTTCGGAAGGCGGGCCTTCATCAAACCCTGAACTAATCGAGCCGTTTGTGCCAGGCTGGGGAGAGAGGTATTGTAATAATGTAAATTATGTGAAAAATAATGCGATTTTCGAACCACCAAGCATGAGAGCATGTTCTAGTATACCCCCAAAACAAAATCAAGACTTTGTAAATGAGCATAATAGGACCCCTTTAAGATACTACTACTACTACAACGTACTAATGCAGATAATAAATATATTCATATTTATATTAATATAATATATTATATTAAAAAAAGTGTTAACAATTTCTTCAAGCCTTTTCACAGTGAGCCTGAATTTTGCCACAGATTTTACCACCACATTTAAGTAGAAGCACTGTAAACAATATGAAAACAAAACATAATTAAATTACATTTATAATTATTTAAAAACATGTGTAAATAAAATATAATTATTTAAAATGTGTAAATATCGGCATTGGCCGATTTGAAAAAAAAAAATGCCGATATGCCTTGCCGATAAGACGGATAGCTCATAGACGGATGTGCTCAGGGTGTGATAGTGATAAGATCACGACAGAAGTGTGGTCGTTCTTGAAGCAAACTTTTGCCTGAATGATGATTTGATTTCACTGTTTTGGATCGCCACATATAATCTGAGAATGCACGTACAGAACAACGCATCCAGTGTGCGAGAGAGTCAACAGTTACTAGCATGTGCAGTAGCAACAGGTGCAGCATGTTTTCAATTAAATTATGAAAACTTAAATTTAAGGAGCTCTAAAAGATTTTGCTTTAGACCATCTATTAATGTCAAATCCACAAATAAAATTTTAAGGTTTCGACTGCATCTGTCTGAGAATAACAAACAAACAAAAAACAACTGAGATTGATTTTATTAGTTATTTTCAAGGCTTTCGGTGTACGCTCATTAAAAAATAATTTTAATTAAGTTTATTATTTCTAACAAATACATTTTTGCTCAAAACTAAGGGGAATATATGTCGGCATCGGCTATCGGCCAAAATGATTTGAAAAATATTGGCATATCGGATATCAGCAAACATCTAATAATGTGCATCCCTAACATTGTTAAATGTAATCTTTAGCAAATTCCAAATTGAATACCCTTTTTTTTTTTATATTGTACATTTTTTTAAAAATAATTAATCGCCACTTTTTGGAATAAACTGATTGTTTTGTGCTCTAGGTCCAGCATTATGGGTCGTCCCACCAGGAGTGGAACGGCAACTACAGCCACCGCCGGCCTCAAGCGTTCATCCCGCCCACTGTTCATGGCCACACATTCACGCTGCCTCACGGCAGTCCCACCCACACTGCCCATCCTCAATCGCACCTGGGCGTCCACCCTCACACCCAGCCGACTTTACTGTCCTACCCCCCTTCAGGCCCACTGGTGACAAATGCCCCAATGGCCCACCTCTTAGCTTCACCTGGGGCGACACGGAATCACGTCTTTCAGCCGGCTTATGGCCTCTCCCATCCGGCGGGACACCTTGTGCACCAGGTCACTGTGGGGCTCAACCGCCTCTTGCCCTCTCCAACCCTCCACCCTCAAGGCCAATTCAAGCCTCTGTTCCCCCCACACTCCTTCATCGCATCACCTGCATACGCAGGCTTCCCTCTCAGTCCCACCAAACTAAACCAGTACCCATACATCTGAGACTCGCTCTGGAACCCTCTGGAGGGCCGCCGACACGGACTTAATGCCAGGCTCTCTGTAGAAACCACAAACCACCTGGTTCTCACACCCAAAGCCATGGCTCAAGAGAGAAAGAAAGCAGTTTCTTTAAATCACGTAGACTTGATTGAGTGCAATTAAAATGAGCTTTAAAAGAGGAAAGTCTTTAGCAAGTAGGTAAAGAAAGTGCACGGATGAGAAGCAAGCGATTTGGATAAATAATTTAAAAAAAAAAAAACTGTTTTGCACATTTGATACATCACCTTATCGTATTTTCAGATCTTCAGATTTGAGCGCTCCTCTAATGAATATCAACAACGGACGGTGTCCAAAATCATGTGATGGTCAACTTATTTTTATACATTGCCTTTACCTTGTATACAACACATGTTTGTTTGTAAAGACAGCCCTGTGTGTTGTTCGCAACACAAAATGTGTCCACTTGCCGTGTTTTCTTGCGTTCCAAGTATTTGTACTTTTCTCTGCGTCTTTGGTGTTGTTTGGAATGGAGTCTCCTAAAGGAATCGTTTGTCGCATGTGCTGCATGATGTTGATCAGAGAGAAGCCTGTAGGGGCTCTTGACGTGTCTAGAGGCTCGCTGCATTGTTGTCCCCAGCCATAGTGCCTTATATATCGGCAGTCGTTCGTGTTCTACTACACTATCTCTCTGTGTGTATATACAATGTGTTTGTGTGCGTACGTGTGCGTACGTGTCCTGGACTGCAGCACTTGCAATTCAAATCAGTCCGTGCGTTCTTTGTGTGTGCGTGTATATGTATTACGTATATATATATATATATACACACTGGTGTATTATTTCATGCATAGATAGGCATCAATGTACTGCATTGCACAAACCGCAGTGCTTATTTTTGGATCCAATGTATATTTGAGATGTAGTGAGTTACTTTTTGCGTTATTTCTTCGGAAGACGGCATGCTTTTGCTGCTGCAAACGCTTGCTGTTGGATTTGTTCTTATTCTCATTTTTTTCTGTTATCTTAAATTAACTAGTTGTGTAGAGGATACAATGAATTTCTATTCAGAAAAATCTACAAAACTAACAGTATTTGTACTGTTTAGTAAAACTGCAATACAATCTATATAGTTTGTTTTTCTTTTTGTCTGTGTATTTAGTTCTTTGGGTTTGTGTGTGTTTGTGTTTGCTGTGGTGGGCATGGCTTCGACTAGATGAAGACACAAATGCAAATATCGGTCTTTGATTCAGGGTCATGGATTCATCTTAGCCTGAGCAGACCATGCAGTATTTGATGTATAGACACTTATGAGTATATATCTAATAGAGCTAGTTTATTTAGTGCTGAAGCTTGACACAGTGTGTTTAAGGTGTGCAATTCTCATTTATGCATGTGTGAATTGATTTTTTTTTTTTCTTAATTATATCATTATATCATACGTTGAAAGCTTGTTGGTGTCAACTGCATTTTATACATTCCGTCAGGGAGAAATAAATATATATATATTGTGTGTGCGCATATATATATATATATATATATATATATATATATATATATATATATATATATATATATAGCAGTGTGCATTTTTGTTTTCAGTTTGTTCTGCTTGGTTTGTGTGTTTTTGCCTCTCAAATGAAGTTGCTTGTGCATCACCAAAGACTGTAATTTGAGGGCTCTGTTCCAAACCTAGTGAACTGCCTAAGCAGGCACTATTTCAAGGCATCGTAGTTACACTCCTGCTCTCTGAGATTCTCTTTAATGGAAAGATATCATCCTCCGCTGCTCTAACATTGGAAAAGCATCATGTGTGCCTCGTAAACCAATCACATTATAGCCTTGATGCCACTAAACCACTGTCAATCATGTTTGCAGACACGGCATGAGAAGTGCCGTAAAAGGAACTCTTACCTGTCACAAAATTGTTGGTGGCTTCTATTATAAAACGGAATTTTTTTTTTTGCTAGAAACTGTCGATTCATTAGTACGATTAACAAGTAAAATATAGTCCATTTAAAAAAATTGACTATTTTACCCAGTATTTCTGTGATATGAATTTTTACGCTTGCGAATGGTAGCTTAGCAACATGCTAACATTACACTATTTAAATCAACTGCTGGCCGAGCCTATTCGCAAGTCATTTGTATGGCGAGTTACTGCGTATGTAAAACTTCCTATATCGGCTGTGTATGAAGGCAGTGGACAGTAAAGCAGCTCGTTAGGTTTTGGAACAGAGCCATTTCTCTGAGCAAGGTAGCTACTCTTTCTGCATAGACCTCACGTATACTGTAGTAATTATAGTCATGGGGTAAATTTCTAAAATTGTATTTAAAAAATGGCTGAGGTTATGTTTAGCTTTTTGAACAAGTAATAAGTCGTATCATCTATCTTGAATGTATCATAGACGAGCTGCTATATATTGATTGCCACTTCAGATAGCTGTGAAATTAGATTAGACTAGTTCATATCTGCATTCGTTTATTTGTATGGGTCTCTCTGATTGCCTAAACTAGAAGTGGATTTTGATTTTGAGTAAATTTTTTGCTTCAATGTTTGGAGTGTCATTGTAACTACTGTATTGCTGATATTGGACATTTAGAATTGTTTTTCTTTTTTTCAAATCAGTATTGTATATTCATAACTGTTCTGGCTCATCACTGCATATTAATGGACGTGTTTGTGTAACTTAATTTTTGTATGTTTACCTGCTTATCTGTTTTTGACTTGTAATAGCTTGCAGGATTGATTTAACTTTATCCAAATGAACAGTTATTCTGCAGTGTTTCAGAAATACAAACGTTAAAGTTTTTTTTTTTTTTTTTCCCTTCTCTTTTTTCTTTTCTCTGTTAATAAGATAATCAACCCCATAACCTCATACCACTGAGCACTTATTAAAACGCTAGTGTGCAGTACACATGGCCATGTTTTGATATACAGTGTTGTGATCAAATGAATTTAGTGTCCAACTGAATTGTGATTTTTATTAATGTTTGTCATTTGAAAGTTGAGAACATATTTTTAACAAATTATCACTGATGTCAGCTGGTATGTTATATTCATGTTTGGTCGTGTCATGTCTTTTTTTTTTATTTTTTTATTTTTTTTTTGTGAACAGTGTAAGCAACACTGTCTGTGCCTTGATTGAGATATTGGTAATGACACATTCACTTTGCAAAAACAAGTATTCAGCTCACCCACTGACCAGACCAAATATAAGAAAGAGCAAACAGTATAACTTTCCATTCCAGGGATCGAAATGGTTATATACACCTTTAAAAAAAAATAATAATAATAATCATATATGCATTAATTTGAGTTAATAATCACTAATATATGGCTATTTAATATTAACCAGCTAATTCTAACATTGTTGACATTCTAATTTCAATCTTTGCATTAAGAATGTAATATATTGCACCCTGTGCATGTTTCGATCCCTGTGAAATGGCATTCACCAGCATTTAGCCTGAATACATCCAGTGTCAATATAGAAAAGACTGTACTCAACACTTTCAGTATTTATTGTATGTTCATATTTAAACAAATTCAAGTGGATATGGATGATTTCTGTTGAACTCTTTTCTATTAACAGCATTCAATAAACATTAATGCCACCATTTTAATGACATTCAATGCTTTTATGCATTTTTTTTTTTTATTATTATTATTTTGGAAGTAATGTATTGGCAAAATTACAACTGTTTTTTTTTTTTTTAGTGAATTATTTAATCTAAAATATTTAGATTAAACCTGAAATTGACTTCCCGGTATGTGCTTTGTAATCTGTGTATACGAGTTCCATGGTTTATAGCATATTTTACAATCTATCAAAGAAGTTATTTCACACTGCAAGTTATGGGTTTCATGTTTCAATTACTTGGTTAATTAGGAGTTTTAAATTTCACTGTTTTGATATTTGTAGACTTTTGTGGCTTTTTGTTTAGCGTTTTGTTTCATTTGCTTATTTGATTTGATGCTACACTAGTTTGTCACGTAGCACTTGCACTGTGCAATATTTAACAGTATGAGGACTGGGGAAATGTAACCCTTTGGATATAATGTCTTTACAGAGTGTAATTGATGTTTCCTCTCTAGTTCTCAGTGAATAAAGATGTGACCAAGCCTTCTTTACTTAGTCACATTAAACAGAATTTCCAGGTGACTTTTGGTGAGTGAATAAGAATTCATGGTGTTTTATTGTCAAGGTTCACTTTGAATACAAAAGAAAAATAAAGCAAAAGCAGAAAAAAAAGTATTGTTGCAACCCTTTCTAATTTTATTACTTATGGAAACAATATATGGCAGTTATCTTTGTAGGGCATCTTTGCAGTACATAACATGAGATGTTCATCTTTCAAAATTTGTACTTTTTGATCCATCTATGCACACTCACAACTGTGCTTCAATACGCAACAGGTAAAAATGTGAAATTAAGATTCATATGATGTTTTTGAAAGACATCTCATCCTCACCAGTGCACATAAGTTTGATCAAAAATACAGTAAAACAGAATATTTGTGAAGTATTACAATTAAACTTTAAATTTACTTTTATCATTTAAATATGATGATTTGTTGTATACATGCATTCATTCACATAAATTCATCTCGCTCTCTCTCTCCCCTCTCATATATATATATATATATATATATATATATATACAGGTGCTGGTCATATTATTAGAATATCATCAAAAAGTTGATTTATTTCACTAATTCCATTCAAAAAGTGAAACTTGTATATTATATTCATTCGTTACACACAGACTGACAGATTTCAAATGTTTATTTCTTTTAATTTTGATGATTAGAGCTTATAGCTCATGAAAGTCAAAAATCAGTATCTCAAAATATTAGAATATTTACATTTGAGTTTGAATAAATGACCATCCCTACAGTATAAATTCTGGGTATCTTTTGTTCTTTGAAACCACAATAATGGGGAAGACTGCTGACTTGGCAATGATCCAGAAGATGAACTTACCCTCTTCCACAAAGAGGGTAAGTCACAGAGGGTCATTACTGAAAGGTGTGGCTGTTTACAGAGTGTTGTATCAAAGCATATTAAATGCAAAGTTGACTGGAAGGAAGAATTTGGGTAGAAAAAGGTGCACAAGCAACAGGGATGACTGCAAGCTTGAGAATACAGTCAAGCAAAGCCGATTCAAACACTTGGGAGAGCTTTACAAGGAGAGAACTGAAGCTGGAGTCAGTGCATCAAGAGTCACCACGCTCAGACGTCTTCAGGAAGAGACACCAGACCCAACAATGCAGATGAGCTGAAGGCCACTATCAGAGCAACCTGGGCTCTCAAAGCACATGAGCAGTGCCACAGACTGATCGACTCCATGCCACGCCACATTGCTGCAGTAATTCAGGCAAAAGGAGCCCCAACTAAGTATTGAGTGCTGTACATGCTCATACTTTTCATTTTCATACTTTTCAGTTGGCCAAGATTTCTAAAAATCCTTTCTTTGTATTGGTCTTAAGTAATATTCTAATATTTTGAGATACTGATTTTTGACTTTCATGAGCTGTAAGCTCTAATCATCAAAAGTAAAAGAAATAAACATTTGAAATATATCAGTCTGTGTGTAATGAATGAATATAATATACAAGTTTCACTTTTTGAATGGAATTAGTGAAATAAATCAAATTTTTGATGATATTCTAATTATATGACCAGCACCTGTATATACAGTATTGTTCAAAATAATAGCAGTACAATGTGACTAACCAGAATAATCAAGGTTTTTAGTATATTTTTTATTGCTACGTGGCAAACAAGTTACCAGTAGGTGCAGTAGATTCTCAGAAAACAAACAAGACCCAGCATTCATGATATGGACCCTCTTAAGGCTATGCAATTGGGCAATTAGTTGAATTAGTTGAAAGGGGTGTGTTCAAAAAAATAGCAGTGTGGCATTCAATCACTGAGGTCATCAATTTTGTGAAGAAACAGGTGTGAATCAGGTGGCCCCTATTTAAGGATGAAGCCAGCACTGGCTAAACATGCATTTGAAAGCCTGAGGAAAATGGGTCGTTCAAGACATTGTTCAGAAGAACAGCGTACTTTGATTAAAAAGTTGATTGGAGAGGGGAAAACCTATAAAGAGGTGCAAAAACGTATAGGCTGTTCAGCTAAAATGATCTCCAATGCCTTAAAATGGAGAGCAAAACCAGAGAAACGTGGAAGAAAACGGAAGACAACCATCAAAATGGATCGAAGAATAACCAGAATGGCAAAGGCTCAGCCAATGATCACCTCCAGGATGATCAAAGACAGTCTGGAGTTACCTGTAAGTACTGTGACAGTTAGAAGACGTCTGTGTGAAGCTAATCTATTTTCAAGAATCCCCCGCAAAGTCCCTCTGTTAAAAAAAAGGCATGTGCAGAAGAGGTTACAATTTGCCAAAGAACACATCAACTGGCCTAAAGGGAAATGGAGGAACATTTTGTGGACTGATGAGAGTAAAATTGTTCTTTTTGGGTCCAAGGGCCACAGGCAGTTTGTGAGACGACCCCCAAACTCTGAATTCAAGCCACAGTACACAGTGAAGACAGTGAAGCATGGTGGTGCAAGCATCATGATCTGGGCATGTTTCTCCTACTATGGTGTTGGGCATGTTTCTCCTACTATGGTGTTGGGCCTATCTATCGCATACCAGGGATCATAGATCAGTTTGCATATGTTAAAATAATTGAAGAGGTCATGTTGCCCTATGCTGAAGAGGACATGCCCTTGAAATGGTTGTTTCAACAAAACAATGACCCCAAACACACTAGTAAACGAGCAAAGTCTTGGTTCCAAACCAACAAAATGAATGTTATGGAGTGGCCAGCCCAATCTCCGGACCTTAATCCAATTGAGAACTTGTGGGGTGATATCAAAAATGCTGTTTCTGAAGCAAAACCAAGAAATGTGAATGAATTGTGGAATGTTGTTAAAGAATCATGGAGTGGAATAACAGCTGAGAGGTGCCACAAGTTGGTTGACTCCATGCCACACAGATGT